>JBBPRD010000520.1:0-12431 GCA_038092855.1 Boletus piedmontensis
GCATCGCTTGCGAACCTGACGAAATAATGGATGGTGATAGGGTCAAGTTTCACCATCAAGTGGGGGTGAGTTCCACTATATCTCAGTGTACAACTGGGGCAGATGGCTTAGCCCACATCACACAAATTCTAGATCTTTAACTTGATTTTGAAAGACCATCTTATGTTCTGTTCTAGGTGGTATCCATTGATCCATACAATATTGCAATGAATCAGTGCATTGAGCCACTCTTTGTTACAACTCATCCCTATGCCAGGGGGATTACTCTTTTTCCTTGCCTTGTCTATTTTACCTCATTTCCTTTGACATTTGTGAAGCCATATGTTCAAACCTGACCATGGCATAGTTATCTCTTCTCTTTCATCATGTGCCTTTTACCCTTTGCCCAGCTACTCTTCCTTGTCACTTTTGCCCTTGGCCCATTGTTCCATAGTGTTCTTTCACATTTGACATGTGTTCACTGACTAAGCATTCTTTCATATTCCTTGATGTTCTATGGCTTAGTCAGCTTCATTTCATACTATGTATATAAACCTTGCATCATCTAACTTGTACCCTAAGTTAGACCTACTCATCTCTTCCTTGAATTCTATCTCTTCATCATCTATCCCTTTGTCTCTAAAAAGTCAATGTTCTACTTTAGAGTGAATGCTCACCTGCCATCCCTGGCCATCTGCCAGGATGGCAGGGCTAACTGTTTAACTTCCTCAGTATCACCTTGCCATGGTCCTCCATAGGACATCCCTTGCCCCAATGCTCTCCAGTCCTAGGAGGCATCCTCTCTCATTGCAGCTGCTGCTCTATAACCCTTGGCCCTATCCCTTTCACTGCAGCTGTTGCTGCTCTGTAACCCTTGACCCATAGGACAATCCTTAACCCTATCAGGTATTCCCTTGAATTGCAGTCATTGCTGCTCCACAACCCTTGACTCTACTGGGCATTCCTTTTACTGTAGCCATCATTGCTCCTTGAATCCATAGTCCAATTGGACATTTCCTCCATTGCAGTCATTGCTGCTCCTTTCAGCCATATTAGGCAACACTCAACTTAGCTGGACGCCTTCTTCGTTGCAGCTCCCTCAGGAGTTCTTTAGGTTATAGGGTTTACCTTAGCTTTTGAGTCTACACTTGGTCCTATCTGGGCCAAGTATAACACTCTTCAGTCTTCAGGCCACACAGGCAATGCCACATCATGAAATGTGTGCCAGTGGAGATGGATAAGTATACTCAGTACTGGATAGAGTCAGTGACTAGTGTATTCCATACCTGTAGAAGTACACTGTAATGTATAAGTGCAAGGTATAAAGTAGCAATAGATGGATCTCACCTCAGTACTGGATAGAGTCAGTGACTAAGGTATAGAGTTGCATTGAGACGAAGATTATCTATGTGATTATGTAATGTGGATCTAACCAAGTCTGTTTTGTACCATAGTGCATATTGTAATGATCGTCATTGATACATCTAGATATTCGTTATCCCATTAGCTTGCCTCTACATTCATGCCAACCTTCATGCAAGTATAGACATTGTCTCTTGTTATCTTTCGGTTATCTTATCTTATTGTTATTCTTTATCTTATCACACTTGTTTATCAAAGCCACTCGTTATCTTGGATATTCCTGTACTTTAGGTTATTTATCACTTGGATCTACAATCACATTGAGATCTAGAGATATTTAGATCCATATCTAGATTCGCCCTTTGACCAGGGTTAATCCTAGATCTAAGATATTCATTTCCCCTTTTAGTTTATTCAGTCATTACCCTTACCTGAGATCCATTGGACTCATTCCCATTGCCCAGTATCCGCTACCCAGGGTATAGGTTATATTCCATATACTTATTTAGTTAGTTCCCTTCGCCCAGTTTCCTTTCTTGTACTTGGTCCATGCGTACTCTTCAGTAGTATATAAGTAGGGACATACCGTGTATGATCCTTACGCTTGGAATTCTCGAACCTTTCTCGATTCTTCCCTTGGTTCATTCCTTGAGATATTCGAGTTCCTTTCACATATGAGAATAATATAACACTCTCCCTCAAATGGAAGGGTGTAGTCCAAGTTCCCAAGTGAAATGTTTAGCTTTAATGCTTGGAAGGGCCTTTGTAAGAGTATCAGCAACCATATCACTTGAAGGACAATAAAGAAAGCAAATAGAACCATTCTCAATAGTAAAACGAATAAAATGGTAACAAATGTCAATGTGCTTTGTATGTGTGTGATAGCGGACTGGTTGTCCTGAAAAAGAGTTGTCAGTTGTTGCAGTGGTTGGAACATCTCTCCAATAAGATGTTGAAGCCAAAGAGCTTCCTTTGTGGCCTGTGTTGCAGTGACATATTCGGATTCTGCTGTAGACAGAGTAACAAGCTCCTGTTTCTTTGAACCCCAGAGAATCACCCCTCCATCAACAAGGAAAGCAAAACCAGTGATTGCCTGTTGATGCTCCTGCGTAGTACCATCTGCGTTGACATACCTGATGAGCCCTTGGATTTGTGTTCTGAAGGTTAGTGCGAGCAATTTCGTCCCAATCAAGTAATGGTAAATGTGTTTCACTGCTTCCCAATGCTCCCATCCAGGGTTAGCATTGAATTGGGAGACAAATGACATGGCAAATGTAATATCTGGTTTGGTACCAGTAGTGAGGTGAATGAGGGAACTGACAGCTTGGCAATATGGAATGTTCCACATATGAGTGATCTCACTCATGGTCCTTGGGCATTGTGACTCTGACAGTTGAACATGAGGTTCCAGAGGGATTGCAACAGGCTTTGCATCAGTGACATTGTACTTGGTTAGGATAGTGTTGATATAAGACTCTTGGTAGAGAAATATTATATGTGCTTTTTGGTCACATGTGACCTTCATTCCCAGTAGCCAACTGATTGGACCTAAGTCTGTGATCCTGAAGTGCATGCTGATCTCCACTTTAAAGGCTTTGATAAGAGTTGGAGAACTACCTGTGATTGTACAATTATTAATGTGTGACACGAGAATCAGGATATTGTGAGCAATCATCACAATGAATACTCCCCAATCAGCCTCCATCTGTGTAAAGCCCAAGTTGAATAGCATGGTGCATAATCAACAGTACCACTTGAGCATGCCTTGCTTAGAACCATAGAGGGTAACACAAAGTCACACAACTAAGTCATGACCTTGGTTATCAAAGCCAGGTGGAAGCTCCATGAAGATCACTTTATCTTCATTGAGTTTGCCATTGAGAAATGTGCTGTGGAAGTCAAAAACATCAATGTCCCAGTCCTGGCATGCTGTGATAGCCAGGATAAGTCAAAGTGAGGCAAGATGGGCAATGGGTGCATAGATTTCATTGTAATTGACACCATACTGCTGAGTAAAACCTTGTGTGACTAATTGTGCTTTGTACTTGTTAATTTCCCCCACTGAGTTCTTCTTTATCTTGAAGACCTATTTACAACTCATAACATTGGTGTTTTGGGGACGTTCAACCACATTCCAGGTATGTGCATTATCAAGACTCTTCAATTCAGCATTGATTGCTTCCTCCCATCTGGGCCAATCTGGCTGCATTTTGGCTTCATCAATGGTCACTGGTTCAAGTTCTTCAGCATCTGCACTTCCAGCTAGCAGTGCAAACACAGTCTCTTTGTCATCAAGTTTCCATGTGGTTGAAGCATGTTTGACTGTGCCCTTTGCTGCATGCATTTCTTTAAGCAAAGTCAGGTCATTTGCTTATCCATTGTGAGTTCCCACTCCACTCTGTAATATCCTGATGTACATTGAATCAAAGTACTGACAACTTGAACACTGCAGTTATCCATCACCTGGATTTGGATCCTTAAAATCATTGCCAAGGTGGTCAACAGATTGTGTATCTGGTATGGGCATGGGGGCTGGAGCTGGATTGGGTGCAAGGTCAGGTGTGGGTTTGGTAGGTGATGTGTGCTGATTGTTATCTGTAGCATCTTCAAGATGAACTGAAGGAGCTTCATTCTGGTGCTGAAAGGTAACATTGTGCTTGATAACAACTGCACATTGACTGGGCAAGTAAATTTGGTGCACTATTGACTCTGAATCATATCCGACCCAGTGACCTTCAGTAGCACAGTCATCCAGTTTCAATCTGGAATGGTCTAGGACCCAGCACTTTGAACCCCAGACTGGCAAGTTACTGAGGTGAGGCTTCTTCTTGTATAGCATCTCATACAGTGTCTTGCCATCTAATGCTTGAGTTGCTGACCTATTTTTCACCCAGACAATGTGTAGTAGAGCTTCTTCCCACAGCATTTTCAGTAATTCACTCACATGCAAGATAGTGCATATGCATTCCACAAGAGTTTGGTTGAGTTATTCAGCTATACCATTATGCTGAGGTGTGTCATGGGTGGTAAGCTTCCATTCTGTCCTGCTGTGGTTCAGGTGACAAGAAAATTCATTAGACAGGTACTCCCTCCCACAGCCAGAATGAAGTCACTTAATAGAGATGCCATGTTGTGTCTTCAGCCAAGATTCAAACTCCAGGTACACGGAGAGTATGTCTGACTTCGCAAACAGCAAGCTAACATGAGTATAGTAGGTATGATCATCTGTAAACGAGCAATAGTAGCTTCACTTTCCAGGCATTTGGACAGGAGATGGGCCCTATATATCAGTATGTATTTCATTACCTAATCTTGCCATATGATTCGGCTCATGAGTGGTACCAATAGGTTTTCGGGCTGCTTTTCCATATTCGCAAGTGACACATTGACCCATATCAGTGTTGTTGGCGACCCTAACCTAATAAAGACTAGGTCATTACCACAAGATACTGACTTAGAGACAAGTGAAGAGTAGGGAAATCCCGACAAGAACTTGACTGAAGTTCTTGTGGTATTTATTGACTACTACTTATACTATGACAGGATGTGCATGGACCAACAGGCCATGAGAGAGTAATTACAAATGTGGATATAGTAAAGACAGTAATTAAATAAATGTGAAAGCAGTGTGGCTTCTAAGAAGATCAGAAATGGAAGAGAAGTGTGTGGAGATGAACATGGGAAAAAGAACCCTCAGGGTCTTCAGGGTCAATGCAGATTAAACACACATGCCTGGGAATCACACAGCAGATCTCAACAGGGCCATTCTGCAGAGAAGGGCGCACAGCAGCCATGTTACTCTGAGTCAGAATGTCACATGATCACACCTTGTGATCTGTTAACTTAGGGGTTCATCACATGACAAGTCACATGATCATGAAAAGAAATAAAGAAAAATATGTATCATAACAGGTGTGATCTGGGTGCAATACAACACTGGAGATCATCCCTTTTGCCAGAATTTCATGAATTGTGGGGATACCAATGTGTGACAAGTGGGTATGAAGCTGCTCCATGGTAACCTGCTCATCTCCCTTTGCAACTGTTGAAACCTGGTAGGCATGCTGTGTACAATACAGATCATTTGTGACACTAATCCCTCCCAGAAGCTTCTTGTCTCCATCACAGATCTGGCAAGTAGAGCCATTGAAGACCATGCAACACCCTGCTTGAGTGAGGTGGCTAATTGATACCAGGGTAACATGCATACTTGGCACATACAAGATGTCTTTCAAAAGAACATGGGTATGAGAGGATCCATTTGGGAGGTAGATGGGTAGGTTGTCTTTCCCAATTGCATGAAAAGTACCATTGTCAGCTCCACAGATAGGCTTAGGTGAAATGGAAATGAAGTTTATGAAGTGTTTGTGTGAAGGGGAAAGATGCTGTGAAGCCCCACTATCATATAACTTGGGAATATTTGCTACAATGTTCGCTGGATCTATACTTGCAAGAAAAGTGTCACTGTCATGGGCAATGTTGGACACAAACCATGTGCAGTCAGGCTGACTTTCTGCATGGTCATGCTGATCTGCTGTGTGTGCTGAGGTAGAGCCTTTTGCATTCTTTGAATTCTTGCCCTTGGACTTCTTTCCTCATGGGTTCCAACCTTTGGCCTTGCTGTCACCCTCCTCCCAGCAATCACAACTCTTGTGTCTGGTCCATCCACAGTTATGACAGGTACCAAGGAACCTTTGATGTGATCCCCTTCCACACTTGGATGTATCTGCTCTAAAAGCAGCATTCTCCATTGATAAGCTTTTCCCTTTTGATTTGCCACCATCTTAAAGAGTAAATCTGTCATATTCTTCTAAGATGATGTCCATAAGGTTATCAGGAGTGATAGTCTTTTGCTGCAGATGCATGGTTAACAAAAGTGATGCCAAACTGGGGTTATAGGAACAAGGAAGAGATGTATATATGATGTTAAAGAGATCGTTGTTGGATACTGGACGTCCAATCAATGCAAGCTCTTCATGCATGGCGATTATCTTGTCTATATGTGTGCGTGCATCACCACCTTCTTTCAGTTTCAGCTCACCTAATTGTCAATGCATCTCTGTACCAACTACAATAGAGCACTGCTCAAAGAGAGCACTTAGTGTCGTGAAATATTCCAAAGTGGTTTTCTTGTCGACTAGCTGAATGAAAAGGGAGTTAGGGAGTGTAGTGGCAATGATATGTTGAACTTTTGTGTTCTTCTCAGTCCACATTGTCAAGTCCTTGGTGTATTCTGCGACCGCCTTCATCTCATCTGGAGTTGTTGCTGTTCACCTGTCCAGCTTTCTAGCTGCTAGGTCTATGGGTTTAGGGATTGTGCCATCAAGGTACCCACTTAGTCCTTGACTGGCCATAACAACCTGGAGTCAGATCTTCCAAGTGGCCCACTCTTTACTGGACATGTCAAGCTTAGGTAGCTTAATCTTCTCAGATGTCATAGTACTTATTATGGTAAATATATGTGCATTGTTTATGAGTTTTTCCTCATGATCAGAGCACAGGGCTTATAACCTGTAGAAGTACACTATAATGTATGAGTGTAAGGTGTGAAGTAGTGATAGACAGATCTTACCTTAGTACTGGATAGAGTCAGTGACTGAGGTGTAGAGTCATATTGAGAGGAAGATTATTTACATGATTATGTAATATGGATCTAACTGAGTCCATTTGTACCATAGTGCATATGAGAATAATACAACAGATAACTACCTGCACAATTGACAAGTTGTTACCCATTCTGTGCTATAAGACATTTCATCATAGTACATATACCTGCTGGATGAATCCAGGAAAAAGTGCCTCTTGAATATAATTCATGGTATTCATGTCTGTCTGTTGTTTTTCATTCTACCTCTTATGCCCACATCCTATCACTGCCTTTGATGACTTCTCTTGGTTCAGCATTCAGGATGATGGGCAAGCCAGAGTGAAACCTGTGCTGCTTGACACCTGCTGCCTACTATGGACAAGGAGATGGTGATGTGCTATCCCTCTGCTCCCTTGCTCCTCTCTGCTCTCTGCTCTCCACTCTGCTCTCTGCTCTCTGCTCTGCTCTTTACTCTCCACTCTGCTCTCTACCACTCTGCTCTCTTGGCTTCTGGCTCCTGTCCCTGGTTCTGCACTGCCACATTTGCCCCCCCCTTGTGTGCAACACCCTGGGGTCACTCCCCCAAGACCTCTCCTCCCTCCAAAGGCTCTCTCTCCTTCTTTTCACCCACTTCGTCTTGCTCCTTTTCCTCGCTTTCCTCACTTCTGTCCTTTCCTTCCTTGTTCCATTCTTCTGTCTCTTCTGTCTTCTCTTCTTGTTTATCCATAGTTTGTAGCATGCTATGCTCTTCATTCCAGAGCTTGTCCAGTTCCACTAATGCAGATCCTGTCCTTGGAATGAATCCTTGGAGGCATTGAGCATGGAAAAGGCCTCCTATGTGGAAGCCTTCCAGTATGGCTAGTTGGTATGAGTTGCCAACTTGCTTGGTGACTCTTCATGGTGCAGACCATTGCAGCAATAGCTTTCATGCAGTAGACATAGTGTTGGCACACACACTTTCATATACTTGTACCAGCTGTCCTGTTTGAAATATAACTTCTCCTGTTCTGGATTGCTTGACTGCTTGGTCAAATGTATTTTTGTGTTTGACAGTGTATAGGACAATGTGGTCCACTGCATCCAGTTGTTGCTGGTTGATGTACACTAGCTATATATCAACCTCTGGTTGGCTCAGCTCTGCAGTGACAGTTGAAGGGGGTGAGACTGTGGTATTGATGACAAGGCCTAGAAGTAGTTCCTTGGGGGAAAACTGCAACACTAGGATGATGCACTCATTTAGTTGTTGAATGGCTGTGTTGAAGTGGTCTGGCCAGTTATTGGCCAGGTCTTCTGGTCAACTGCTTGCCTGCAGATTCTCCCCTAGTTTGGGGCTACATAGTTGTTAGAGATAGCCAATGAGTTGTCCGTTGGCATTTTTGACAAGGCCATTGACCCATGGTGTATATGTGGCTGTGATGTGGTGTTCTACTCTATTGGCTGCACACCAGGCTTGGACATCTCCATTGTTGAAGTGGGATCCTCCATCCATCATGAGGGTCTCTGGAGTTTGGAAAGCATTGGCAATTGCTTTTAGCCCATTCACTGTGTTCTTTGCTATACTGTAATGCTTCAATTTGAAGCCCCATACATACTGTGAAAAGGTGTCTATTACCAGGAGTACTGTGTGGTAATCTCCTTTCCCTTTCAGAAGGAAGAGATAGTCTGTAGCAAAGAGTTCAAAAGGATGTGTTACAACTTCTTCTTTTCTCTTTTTCCTTCACTACAGTGACTACACTTCTTTCTCTACTTACTTGGTGATAGTCTTGGCCTATGATCTACTCTTTTCTCTTTTTACTTACTTTGTGCCCGCTTTGGCCTATGGAAACCTCTAGTCTCTATGAGGTCACACAATTGAACACTCCCACGACCCATTTATTTCTTCCTCTTTCATCATTGTTCCATACTATTCTCGCACATTCCATGCTTATACAGTGACTAAGCATTCTCTTCAGTTCTATTACCTTCTGCTGCTTAGTCATCTTTATATTACTTTACTTATATAAACCCATCAGTAGGCTACCATGTTCTTCATGTTAGACCTACTCAATCTAACTCTCTTATCTTCTGCCTCTCTGCAAGTCTCCATTCTACTCTCAAGTGAATGCTGCCCTTGAACCTCTGTGGGCCACTTACCATCTGGCCATACCTCTGTCAAGTACTATCTTGAACCTTTGACCTGGCCTTATGGGAACCTCTTGTCACCCAGTAGTATCTGGAATCCTTGACCCTACGGGTAACCTTTGACCTTCACCATTGACCATTTGAGTCTACATTTGTTCTTACCCAGGCCAAGCATAATAGAATGTTGTCATGTGATGGGATACATGAGTGCATGGAGATATACAGCACCAAAATTCTTGCACTGCAGGCACTGTTGTAACACTTTAAGTATAGACTGGTTGAGCCCTGGGCTCCAGACTGTGTCTAACATTTTCAACTTGATGAGATTGCAACCCCAGTGCCCATTGCTAATGTGCTCATGTATTGCAAGTTGGAGTGCCTCTTCTTTTGATAGGCACTCACAGTGCAAGGTATTCCTTGCTGATTGGCTGTGTGGGATTCTCCAGAGGCAACCTTTATCAATGAAGTAGTTTGCTGCCCAATGCTTTGCTTACCTGTGCTCTTTGTCCAATGTGTGGCTGTCCATTTTGTACAGGGTATTGACAACATCTAGCAGGAGGGGTTTGTTAGTAAAACATATTTGTAGGGTGGAGAGAGTGGAGTTGGGTTCTATGGTGAACAGGTCATTGATGATGTCTTGTGTGGATTCCCAGTCTTCATTTACTAACCAAGCACTTCCATCCTTTTCTGTTGATGGGAGGTTGGCTACTTGCTGGCTGAGCACATCTGCTGCTCCATTCAACATTCCTGGTTGGTGGCAAACTTCTGTGATCTGGTAGGGTATGATACTGTCTCACCATCATGTATATATAATGGACAACTTGTTATTGCACATGGTGTCCTGCAGCATGATATAGTCTGTTTCCACTTTGACTAGGAAACCCCACACAATGTTGCTGAAGTGATCAAAGCCAAATTTCAACACTGCAAACTCTAAGATATATGGCTTGTAGCATTCTTCTGTGGGTGAGGTATGTTTAGAGCCAAATCCTACCAGATATACTATAGTGACTTGCTCCCCATTTGCAAGTGTAGTTGTGTGGCATTGGGATAGTACTGCGCTGAAGCCAGATTTACAGCCATCTGTGGTAAGTATGAATGGTATGCTGTTGAATTTGGGTGCTTTTAGTACTGGCTCTGAGATGAGTGCTTGCTTGAGCTGGCTGAATGCATTTGTGTGGTGTGTTATCCAATACAATTGCAGTGTGTGGTCCCAGAGGATTTGCTGGTACCTACACTTGCCCAGATCTGCTGGGGTGCCTGATATATTGAGGTTCCATTGCAAATCTGTTAGTGGAGTGGCAATGCATGCATAGTTCTTGATTAGTGACCAGGAATAACCTGTGAGGCCTAGGAATTTCTTTAGTTCATGCATGTTCATTGGTATTGGCTACTTAGCAACCACCTCTAGTTTTGCAATATCTGGTTTGATGTCCTCCTTGCTGACTTGTGTACCTCCATAAACTGCTTCATCTATGAAGAGCTGCATTTTGGACAGGGATAGTGAGAGGCCTTTTTCTTGGCACATGTGAAAGAAATGACTTAGCTTGTCTAATAGCTCATCAAAATTGTCCCCTGCTAGTCTGTTGTCATCTACAAATGTTTCAATTCCTAGTTCAGTAGCAATGTCTTTTAGTGTGTGCGTGGTCATTTCCACAAAACAGGATGGCACTCCTAGTATTCCCATTGGGAGTCAACAGTAGCAATGGTGGCTGTGTCCTTCCATGTAGATGCACAGATATGGTTGGTCTTCTTTTTCTACTTCTATGGCATAGAAACCTGATGCAAAGTCAATGATGCATACATACATGTACCCTGCTATGCACTACTGCTTGGCTTGGATGTCACCTTGTGGCATTGATGCCATTTTTGATACCTTGTTGACAGAGTGAAAGTTTTGTGTGATTCTCCACTTGGGATTTGATGGTGTTAGTTTGTTCTGTGTGTTCCAAGGTGGTGGTCTGGGAGGCATGTCAATATTGGGTTTTTCACCTAATCTGATGCATTCATCCTCTATAATCCACTTGATTTCATATATGGTGAGTCCTGGTTCTCTGTGAGCTTTTTGTGCTAGTATGGTAAGGTGTGTGGCCCTGACTTCATCTGGCCTGATTTCCTGTAGAACTCCCATTGCTATAAAGTCATCCAGGACTGGGAAGTACCATTCTTTTTGTGCCTGAGTGAGCAGCCACTGGTTAACCTTCATTGGGTACTCTATATTCTTCAGAATATTCAGTCTGAACTTGATGAAGTCAACCAGTTTGACTTCTCACACTGATAGGGCAAAGATGTCAGTGAATTCAGTGATGAGATCATGTACTTTTACTTGTTGTTCTATGCTGAGTGGACCAATTGTGACACTGTTTAGTATTTTCTGTACTTGCAGGGGATAAAAAGGGCCTTTTTCCTTGAGTCTAGTGAAAACATCATCATCTGGGTTATCTGCTGCAATGTTGAGCACATCACTGTTCTTTTGGACCAGTTTCTCCAAGTGCTCAAAGCCTAGTTCATTTGCTGTGTCAGTTGTGTTAATTATTGGCTGCAATGTATTATCTATTAGGTTTGTTTTTAATGTAGCTGGGTGAGACAATAAGTTAGCAATGCTATTGTAGGGAGCAAGTTTGTAGTTTGTAATGTATGTGCAGATGCTATATTATGGGCAGCGTGACTTGATGTGGGGGATGTTGGGCAAGGGAGTACTGGTTAGTCATTGCTACATGTGTTGTATTATGAATTATGTCTGTTGTATTGTCCATTTCAATGGTTATCAAGTCCTGCTGATAATCTTGTATGGCATTTAGCTGTTCCAGGAGTGGTTTGCCAATCAGCATGTGCTATGTACCATTACTAGGGAAGACTTCAAACGTGGTTGTGCAGTGTGTTCATCCCCATTCAAAAGTGCCTGCCCATACCCCTAGTGAAGGAACGAGTAAACCATTGGCCATTCACAGAGTTCATTGGGAGGGACTTAGCTAGTTTAGTTGACCTGCCATGTTTTTGTATGCTGTGGTATCCAATGTGTTGATCATTGCACCATTGTCAATTGTTGCTAAGAATCACACCCATTCTCTGCATGGGCCTTGTAGACTTGCCACTGTTAGGAATGGCCTGCTGACTTTTGATATGATTGGGGTTTCTGTCACACACAGGGAGTACAGGTCAGCAATGTTTGGTTGTGTTGGAGGTACATTACATGTATGTATTTGTGACACAGTCTGCACTTCCACATTACAATGGTTTATGGCTGTGAGGGCTTTGTCAGCATGGTCCATGCCATTTACTGCACTCAGGGCTACTGGAGTGAGGGAGGTGGTAACTTTTGCTGCTGTGATGGTGTCCAGATTAACTTGTGAGGCCGCCATTAGTCCACTGATGGTGGTGG
>JBBPRD010000521.1:0-12424 GCA_038092855.1 Boletus piedmontensis
CAGCCTGTCATTTGCGTAGCCATGAGGGGCAAGCAATGCATTCACAAGTAAAGCGCGCCCAATACTATTCCCAGTGATGCGCCAATGACCGTGCCTTTGTTGTTGCTCGAACCCGAGTTGGGGGTCGACGAGATGGTGGAAGACGGGACAAAAGTCGGCGGAGAGCTAGAGGCAGGCAGCGATGGTGAGGGCAAGAATGAAGAGGTTGCACTGAAGAATCACAGTCAATTCCCGAGTTATTTCGATGAATGGCAAGTCGATAGGATTCGTGATAGGATTCATACCTAGCATTTGCAACGGCGAGTGCGATCGATTCAATGTCAAATCGGGTGGGCTGGTCGCCTTGCAGAAACGTGACGCCTAGAGTAGTCATTTGTGTTTCTGGGATATTCACGGCGACAATGAGACTGATAGAAGTGTTAACCTCTGTAGTTATCGAGACATCGGTAGGCTCTGCAGTCAGAGTGAAATTGACGGTTGCATTCGAGGAGGTAGTGGTACGAAGATATAGGGTAGAAGCTGAATAAAAATGTGAGAGCTTGACTGAACGCCCGAGGGGACAGAATACCTCTGAAAGTAAGGAACATTTGTGGTATAACGTTGTCTGCTTGTGGTATAGGTCCATTGGTATAGACTATGGTAGTTCCGGGTATGGTGTCGTTAGATATCTGCCTAAGAGCTGGCAATTAGTGGCTCGAGAAGAAAAGAATGAATAGGACCTACCATGGGCTTGTGCAGCCTGCTGCAGCGGATGAAGAGCTACACAATGGTGGATTATATATGATATCTGGATCTGTACTCGAGAGAAGAACATTTTGTTGCGCCAGGACTGGAAGGAGCAGACCAAATGCAAGACATATTTGCGAGAGGGAGTCTGGCATGGTTGGATGTGAAAGGTCGATGTAATAAGCGCACCATGAAGCATCCCGTTACCAGGATGATATAATAAATGAAGCTCACTTGATTCTTGTCTATTTCCGCTCACCAGACGCGCAAAGAAGTGCGCATCGCCATAGCTAACTGGTGGTAAACAGTCATATCAGCTGACTTGTGTCCTTGCCTTTCCAACTGGTGGTGTTTTTTTTTTTTTTTTTCGCAAGGCACTTGGAAGAGATCGTTCCTTGATGAGACAGCTTAGTCAGCGATGCCGTGCGAGTCTCCCCTTGTCGGTGTTTTTCACCCAGAGTGCAACTGTCGACCTTCCCAACGTCGCGACGGTGCAACAGTTTTGCAGTCCTTCCCCGCTTCAGAGGATCACCCCATTCGTTTGCTTATTCGCTCCTTACGAACATACCTTCATTAAATAAAAATTGGACAACAGAACAAAAATGTTTGCTCGCCGCGACTTTCTGCACAGGCGCTCTCACATTGGCGCACACATCGGCCTCGCTGCCCGGGACAAGTCAACGTCTTCGTCGCTGGATACACCCTCGGCATCTCCTTCTATCCTTTCTATTGGTGTGTTTCTTTCCCATTATTCTGATCTCTCCTGTTTGACCACCCCCTCTAGTAGCCCCAACTACCATTCCCATCACCTCGGTCACACCCGTCGCGCCAGCCCCAACGACTGCTACCCCCACAACTTCCTCTTCTTCTTCCCCCTCTCCTTCCGCCCCGTCCACTCCGACCACCTCCCCTTCTTCCCCTTCCACTCCCTCTTCCCTCTCCTCGACCTTGAAATCTTCAACCTCGACATCTTCCACCCCCATTCCTGCAGCATCTTCCATTGTTTCGACTCCATTGACGCTACCCGTGAGGAAATTTTCCGCCCTATTGAATATACCATGCTTAAATTTATCTAGTCAACGTCTACTGCCCATGCAGCCTCTGTCAGCACCCGAGCCGTCACCAGTACCTTGTTCACTCCCACGTCCAGCCTGTCCCCCTCCTCCACCTCCTCCACTGGCTCTTCTAGTGGGACCAACACAGGGGCGATCGTTGGTGGTATTGCCGGCACCCTCGCTGGCATTGCTGCCCTCGGCTTCCTCCTTATGTGGTGCATGGTGCGCATTGCATCCTCATCACGTCAAATGTTCCTTTTCTTACTCGTAACATTTACTAGCGCCGCCAGCGAAATCGTGATATCGATGACTTTGACGCCAAGGCCTTCAAGCGTCAGTCTGCCATTCTGGTCGACGACCCCGTCGAGCCCCCACGGTCCTACAATCCTCGCCCACCAACCATGATCGAGCATCACAATGCATCTCCTGCGCTTGCTGCACAGGCTGGACATGGCGGTCAGAATACTTACGGTAGTTACGGCGGATACGGTCAACAGCCTCCTTATGCGCCTTCTGAGATGATTCAGTCCGCCGGTTCTCCTCCCCCGCAGGGTTACGGTGCACTACCAATGGGTTACGCTAGTTACAATGACCCTCAACAGCAACTTTCTAGCCAACCTAATGTGGGATACTCTGGTTACGACTCTCAGCAGCGACTCGCCAGACAACCCTCAAACGCCGCTTTCCTCACCCGCCAGTCAAGCTCTCCCGCTGGATATGCACCTCCCATCCCACCTCCTGGCTCGCTTGACCCGAACGCTCACTACATCGATCTCAATCGTTCTAGCATCTCCCCGTACCAGGCTGCGCAATATGCTGACATTTCACGCCAACTGGGTTCTACCAACCCCAACGGACAGGCTCCTCCTGGATTATCTGAGTTACCAGAGGGACCTTTGCCGAGTCCATTTGATGATCCTGTTGAGCCGATTCCAGTGCCGGGTACCACCTCTCCCCGCGTACGCCTGGACCACCCATCCGATGTGACTGCGCCTGTCCCGGTTTCCGCGACCCCTACACCACAAACACAGGGGAACGCTACTGAGGCTCATCAGCGACCAACCACCCTCTATAACGAGGGCGACGCCTACGGTGGAATCTAAGCACTCTATGCTGCGATTTTGTGTGTCTCGCTGGTGCGGTGACACTGTTTCGAGCACTGTACAGTTTCGCCTGAGCTACTTATTGCTGTATTATCTTTGAACTTGGCTTTCGCCGTCAAATTTTTGCACATGTGCATGCTGGTTTCTGCCGTTGTTCCACTTGCGACGCCAGACTGGTCTGCTTTGTCGCATTTTTGTCGAACCTTTCTTGGCCTTCTCTTCCTGTCTTCTGCGAGCTGTCTCCCCGTTGTCAGACTACCCCATCGACTGCCACCACGATGATCACCTTGTCTCTTTTCATTATTACTGCGATAGCGGTGGCCTCCTTATCCCGTGAAAGATTTCATTCACACGATGGATGTGCTTTTACCCTACCGGCTAACGAGCCTCATCTCGTCGATACCTTTAGCAATCTTGACCTGCTTGCTTTTTTGTCCGATCATTTAATCCGCTTGACGGCTGTCTCTCTTTGCCCTTTGCCTTGATGATTTTCAGTGCTGTTGCCCTTCCTGGATGTTCGTCATTATGGTTTTTTTATGGGGGTTCATTGTAGACATTCTAATCTTCAGGTGCGAGTATATGTTGGACTTATGAGTATTTATATATATGAATCGAAAACGATTTGGTTCAGATTACACAGTAGTTAGTAGAGCCCGCATTTCAACATGAGTCGGCAAGTTAAAACAGATGCATGTTGCCAGTGCGTCCTTGTGTAACGTGTAGCTAAGGACAAGACAGAGACACAGCTCAGGTAACCGACCCAAGCATGCGGATACCGCACGCTTGGCTCACCTCACACTGCAAGAAGTAAAATCACTGCAGGACATTCTATGTGAGTGTTCCCACTTTTTACAGCGCTCAGCGCTCAGCTATCATATATTCAATTGAATGCTGAACCTGGACTTCGTGCATGAATCATCCGATGATCCAATAGTCGTCGATAAGACGCCTCGCAAAGTGCAGACCCGGGAATTATACCGACTTGGTCACCAGGATGAGTACCATGAGCTTTGGCACCCTGACTTGCAGACCACCGAAAGGACAATCAATAGTTTTTAATCTAGACGCTGACAGGACTGCGGTCCGAGTGCGGATCGTGCTCACCATGTGCCGCATCAGTTGGCTCCCACACCGCATTACCACCGCATGCTGGGTTACAGTGCGGCTCCCAACCCTACTAGCGCTTCTCACCTCTCGAAAATTGTATACTCACTAGCTTCGTCTATAACACCATGAATACAGTCAATCTTGCTCAAAGCATGAATCCAAACGTGTATGCATATTTGTGACCTTCAGAATTTCGTCGGCAACGTGCTGAACGTGGTTCTAGGGCGAAAACAATCACTATCAAAGGTGGAGTTACATCGATGGACGTTCTGGTTCATGCGAGTTAGCTTTCTTTTCAGATATCGAACTTCGCCCTCAAGCGGGGCGCAAATTTTCGGTTGCGAGGCGATACTACGTCGAATTTTCCGTAGGAGATACTCCGCGATCAACGAGCATCGCAAAGGAAAAACAGAATCGCATTTCATGGGATAAAGTTTTGCATTTGTAGGTACATATTCTCTCTTCCACACCACATAATTGAATATTGTCAGTGATGGGGAGGATCGTTCCGTCCTCCTCATAAAGGTTTACCAGAAGCATCGCGTCGGAAAGGACAAACTGGTCGGAAGTCTCACTGATACCATTGGCGGGGTAGTGGGAAAATTGAGGGATGGTGGTACGGAAAGGTTCTCTATGACACGTTCTACTGACGCGATCTCTCCAATCAAAGCGTTCGAAGAGACTCTTGCCAAGGATCCCTCCGATGGGACCGATCTCCCAGGGATTACGATCAAGTTCGCATTGGCCGCTGAGCCATGCGGGGACTTTAATGCAAACGAACGACTACTTAGAGACCGCTTCTCGGCACAAGTAACGGCCTCCGAGGCCCATTTTCGTCAGTGGTAACTCGTCTGAGAGAGCACACATCCCGAGAGGCTCCCACTTGCAAGTCCTTCCAGGAAGCTTATCAGGGTCATTCGATTACCTCATATCGCTCCTCCCATACCTCGTCAGACCTCAATCAGACCTCCACAAATGCCCCCGTTTTGCAACGCCTCTCGAGCGCCTCCCATTACTCTTTGTGGACCTCATCAGACTTCCCGCTTCGCTCCTCGCCGACGCGCTATGCACCCCTCCTGTCACTCCTTGCAGATCTCATCGGACCTCCACAAGCACCCCTGCTTCGCGCCCTGCAGCCACGTGCTACCGTGCCTTTTGTTCCGCAACATACCCATGTCGCCAAGAACGACTTCAAAAAGACCTCCACAAGCACTCCTACTTTGTTCCTTGCGGATGCGCTATGCAGATCGCTCGAGCAGCCACGTGCTAAGTTGCACCCTTTGTTCCATGACATACCCATGTCAGCTAGCACTCGGCGTGCCCAGATCACATCACGTGGTCTTGGCAAACATTTCGAAAGTCCAAAATGTCCTAGGGATAAAAATCAGACACAGAGGCTTGTGGAGATCCCTGGTCATGCCTGCAAACATCAACGAGTGTAAGGAATATATTTTTACCTTTTCTCTTTTACTTTTCACTATGTCACCTTTTCACATTTCACATTATCACAGACTATTCCAGAGTGCTCCAGGTGATGATGTAGTAGTTCTAGACTATGATATCATACCTCATGGATACTGTATGTTCTCCTCATTGTTACCTTGTCTCTCCTAGTATATAAACCTGTCATCTCTTGTCCTGTATTCTTTACTCTTGGTTATCTCATTCATCTTGGTCATTAGCTCACTTTGAGTGATTGATCTTGAGTCCTGACATTTAACCAAGAGTATAATCCTTTCAACCACACACTTTGTGCCCTTGCTCATTATCCCTCCTTGATATCCAACATGTCCATTACTATTACCCAGAGAGAACTCACTGAACTTATCAAACAGATCTCTGGCATCCCTTCATGTAACATCCCAACTCAATCCACTCCTATCACCTTCTGAAAGGAAGATTTCACCACCCTTATCAACCAAGTTATTGCCAACACTTCATTGGTTCCACCAACACCCTTGACAGGAACTTCTCCTTGTCAACTTTCACTCAACTTTGAGAAAGCACATGCTGAAGGAAAGTGTGTAAAGTGTGGCCAGCCATGGCCATGTAGGGAACACTTCCCAAAGAAGAAAGAAGCATGTAGCTTCAAGTGTTTAGGAACTACAGTTATGTACAATACCCTTGATGAGCTTGAGGAAAAAGTGAAGAAAATGGAAAAGGATTTTCCTGAAGAAGAGCAGTAAAGAGATCAACTGTCTCTTCAAAAAAGGACATTTCATTTAAAAACAAATATGATGTACTAGAAGTAGAAAACATAAATGAAAATGAGACCTCAAAAGAAAACCTGCAAAGTCCCAAGGATGAAATGAGACTGCAGATTACAATCTTGTAAAAGCCTGTCCAAGCCAAGAAAGCTGAGTCAAAGGTGCCTATGGCATCTGTGATTCTTCCCAAAAGGGTGAAGAAGCAATCAAGGCAAACATGGACAAATACAGTGGATTCCTGGACTTGCCAGTGGATAAAAAAGGTTGTTAATGAAAAAGATAAGCTAAGATCCATCGTACATGATTTGAGAGTAGCTGAAGTAACCCCCTAGCTAATAAAACAAATAAAAGAAATGTCTTCCCTTGATGCACAATTTGTGCTTAGAGAACTACAAAATAAACCTTGATTCATAAAGCAAAAGCACTTCCCAAACTCCTTTGAAGTACAAGCAGAAATCTTAACCCCATCAGAAAAAACCTTCAATATTCTCTCTTTGTTGGATTCCAGTTGTACAAATACAACAATTGATGCTTCATTTACAAAGGAAAAGGGATTAAAGAGTTATCTGTTACCAAATCCCATCCCCATATACAATGCAGATGGCACTATCAATAGTGCTGGATCTATTTGTGAATTTGCTGTAGTCAAAATGAAAATTGGAGATCATTCCAAACAAATTACAATGGCTATGTCAAATTTAAGCACACATCCAATCTTCCTTGGATACCAGGCTATACCAGAGTTCTATTGCATTAAAAGACTGTAATTGTAGTGATCTTCCCATTGCAAATTTAACTGTCAGCTCATATTGCACCACTTTATACAACTTGTCCTGCACTATTGCAACATCTGGTGGTTGCAACATGTGCCCCTTGATCTACCTTTCCCCCAATTGCAACATGCATGCCTGTTGCAGCAATGGCACCAGCTGGTCACTTCCCTTTGATATTTCTATTGCAACAACCATGCCAGCTCCCCTCATCACTGCCATTGCAGGATGGTATTCCTATTGCAATATAGTAGGGGTTACAATGACCAAGCCCACTTCCCTCATCACTACAATGGTATTCCTATTGCAATACCCACAGTGGTGGTTACAATGGCCACACCCACTTCCCTTGTCACTGCCATTGCAACAGTATTCCTATTGCAATGCCCATGGTGGTGCACTGGTCCTGGGTCCCCTATTGCAATCCTCTCCCTGTCATTTGTATTTCTGTTGCAACACATGGGTTATAGTCCCAGGTCACCTCCCAATTGTATTCCTATTGCAACATGCATGTTCATTGCAATGACCATGCCCACTCCCCTTGTCACTGACAGTACTGACATTGCAATGGTATTTCTATTGCAATGCCTACAGCAGTGTGCTACCTCACTATTTCAATCCTTTCCTTGTTGTTCATATTTCTGTTGCAACATGTGAGTTATAGTCCCAGATTACCTCCCTTCCATATTTCTATTGCAATATATTTCTATTGCAACATGCATGTTTGTTGCACACCTGCTCCCCTTGTCACTGATGTACTGACATTGCAACAGTATTCCTATTGAAACATACATGTTTATTGCATGCCTGTTTCCCTTGTTGCTGATGTACTGACATTGCAATGGTATTCCTATTGCAACATGCATGACAGGCCCCTTGTTGCATCAACCCCACCAGCTCCCCTCATTACTGCCACTTGAACAACATTCAAATTCCAACATGCATGGCAGTGAGTTCAATGCAACAAAACTATGATATGCCCTGGCTATTGCAACACTCCCAGCAGGGATGACTTTAATGCAACAGGACTACAGTATGGTCTGGCTATTGCAATAGTATCCTTATTGCAACACGTGCAGTGGCAGCAACAAAACCATGGTATTGCCTGGCTATTACAATGGTACCCTTATGCAAGCATTTGCCATGCCTTGCAATATACACACTCATTGCAACCACCATACCAATTGCAATACACCCAGTCAACTTTTCTGATTTATTGGAGAGTGGATACCTGTTATATCCACAAATTCCACCAAGTCCCAAGTCCAAACCTCTGGCCTCCATTTAACCAACTCTGGAGAGTTCTCAGTAGAGAACACACTTCCACCTCTCAGACTTGACTTGTCATAAATATCCTTACTCTTCATATGTACTACAGTAGAACTTTCCACACTCCAGGAATTTCTAGATGAACATTTAACCAATGGCTTCATCCACTCTACCAATTCCACCCACATAGCTCTGGTTCTCTTCATTAGGAAGAAGAATGGCTCTTTGCATCTTGGTGTTGACTTTTGAGGACTCAATAAGATTATGAAGAAAGATTGCTATCCACTTCTCCACATTTCCAATCTCCTTGACTCTCCAAGCCACACTAAGGTCTATACCAAAATTAACCTCTGGCACACCTATTACCTTGTCTGGATTGCTCCTGGAGATAAATGGAAGATGGTATTCTGGACACATTATGGCTCTTATGAGTGGCTGGTGATGCCCTTTGGACTCACCAATGCCCCTGCAGCCTTCTAGCAGTTAGTCAATATGATCTTCACTAATCTCCACAATGTCTGCATTATTGTCTATCTAGATGATATCCTAATTTACTCCAATGATATGGCCTCTCATGAAGACCATGTCTGGGAGGTTCTACAATGACTCCACAAACACAGACTCTATGTGAAACCAGAAAAGTGTGAGTTCCATATGGATTCCACTGAATATCTCAGCTACCTCCTGTCTCCTTCCAGACTCACTATATCTCTGGAAAAAGTTTAGTCCATACAGGAATGGCCAGAACCTCGGAAGGTAAAGGACATTCAGTCCTTCCTAGGATTCACCAACTTCTATCACTGGTTTATAGCAACATATTCTGACATTGTTACTCCATTGACCTAGTTAACCTGGAAGAACACTCCTTGGAATTTCTCTGATGATTGTTGCTCTGCTTTCTGGAAACTCAAGGAAGCCTTTACCACTGTCCCCATCCTTACCCACTGGATGCCTGATATACCTATTATCATTGAGATTGATGCCTTCAACTATGCGATTACCAGAATCCTGTTTATCCACTGCCTGGATAATGAAGTCTGCCTGGTTACTTTCTACTCCTGGACACTCACCATGCTGGAACTCAACTACAATACTCACAATAAGGAGCTTCTTGCTATCCATGAGGCATTCCACTCCTGGCAACATTATCTTGAAGGCTCTGTAACTCCAGTTGATATTGTCACTGACCACAAGAACTTGGAATACTTCTTTACCACTAAGCTCCTGACCCAGTGTCAAGTAGTGTCAAGCCCACTGGTCAGAGTTCCTTTCTCAGTTCAACATGGTTGTCCACTTCTGCCTGGGACAACTTGGAGCTAAGCCCAATGCCCTCACTTAACATTGGGATGTCTATCCCAAGGAGGGAAATAGGGACTATGCTCAGGTCAACTCTTATAACTTCTGCCCTGTTTTCACACAGGAACAGTTAGCTTTGTCCTTATGAGCTGCTATCCTAATCTCTCTAGTTCTTCACACCAGTTCCTTACTCAATGTCAAGCATATCCACTCCAATATCCTGGCTGTACTCTCTTCCAATCCTATAGCATCTATCCACCTCACCTCCAGTCCTCAGGTCAGATGGTCAGTAGATTCTGAGGGCTTCCTATGCCTAGATAATTGGATCAACATATCTGATGCTGATGATCTCCAACTCCATGTACTCCAGTACAAACACAAATATCTATTATCTGGATACTTTGGCCAGAATTGTACACTAGAACTAATCAGATGCAAGTATACCTGGCCTAGAGTTCAGATATTTGTGAAAGAATACATTTCCTCTTGTACTGCTTATGCTTGAGCTAAAGTCCCTAGATATAAACTCTATGGACTGCTTAAACAACTCCCCATTTCTAAGAAGCCATGGAACTCCATCTCTATGGACTTCATCAAACAGCTCCCTTCCTCCTCTGGCTATACTGCTATCCTTGTTGTTGTCAACTGCCTATCCAAGCAATGTATTTTTATTCCAACACACGACACCATTATCTCACTGGAGCTAGCAAAGTTGTTCCTACTCCATGTCTTTTTGAAGCATAGAGTTCCCTCCCATATCACCTCTGACAGAGGTTCAGAGTTCATCTCTCACTTCTTCTGTTCACTAGCAAAAGTCTTAGATATCTGTCTTCACTTCATCTCTAGTTACCATTCTGAAGGAGACAGACAAACTGAATGCATGAACCAGATGTTAGAGCAATACCTCTGGATCTACTGTAATTACCAGTAGGACAATTGGTCTGAACTCCTGCTCTTGGCAGAGTTCTCCTATAATAACACTCTGAGTGCAACCAACAGAGTATTACCTTTCTTTACCAATAAAGGTTATCATCCCAACATCACCATTCATCCCAAGCAAGATCTTACCTCCATGCATACTTGAGAGTACTCCATTGACCTTGACAAACTGCACTAGTTTCTCTGTATGGAGATAATGCATACACAAGAGTGATATCAAGGACCTGCTGATACCAGACAAACTCTAGCACCAGATTTCAAGATTGGTAACCAGGTTTTTGTCAAAGCTAAGTATTTCTGATCAACAAGGCTGTCCAAGAAGCTCTCTGAGAAGAGTTTTGGACCTTACTCCATTATTGCCCAAGCTGGCACACTTTCCTTTACCCTCTGCCTTTCTGACTCTATGAACTCTGTTCATCTGGTTTTTCATGTCTCTCAGTTGGAACCAGTAATTCCCAACGTCATCCCCAATAGAGTCCAGTCTCTGCCTTCTCCAGTCAAAGTTAATGGAGAACCAGAGCTCAAGATCTTGGAGATTCTCAACTCCAAAATCAATAAGCATTGTTATCAATGCCAGTTACTCTACCTAGTCAGATGGTTAGAATATGAAGGTACTAATGACAAAACATCTTGATTACTAGCCATGGAGCTTGGACATGCATCGGACTTGATTTGGAGTTTTCACACACAATACCTGATGAAACCTAGAACTCACACTGATTAGATAAAACAAGAAGACAAATTAAAATTTTAACTATTTACTAGCCATACTACCTAGATCTCTTTATCTACTGCTTTCTTTGACTTCTCCAATCCCATCACATTTTCCTCCAATTCCTTCTCCAACTCTTCCAACTCCTCCTTTATCTTGTAGGAGCTCTCTGAGCTCTTCAAGTTCTCCAATCTGCCTCCATATACCTCCTCCATCTTTAGCTCCACTAATCTTGTGAGGAGGTAGTTTTGTCAGTCCAGGTGGCAACTCTGTACCTTGATCACCTCCTAGACTTCCCCCATAATAGATATAAGGCTCCAAAGAGCCTTGCTTCACCCCTTTGGCACTGAGTCCACCTCCAGTGTCCTTGTGTGCTCCTTCCCTTTGTGGCTGCTGGGCCCCATCTCTGGCTCCTCCATTACCTTCATCTTTCACTGGCACTTCTCTGGATGTTTATCCCCAGAGCACTCACACTTTGCTTTGGCATCCTTGCACTCTATGCAGGACTTCAATTTTCCAGACCTGAGTATATACTTAAGTTCTCAGTCCTTATAGCAGAGGCATGATGGGGGCTCTGATTGTTGGCGACCCTAATCAAACAATGACTAGGTCATTACCACCAATACTGACTTAGAGACAAGAATAAGTTGGGGAATCCTGACAAGAACTTGACTAAAGTTCTTGGGGTGTTTATTGACACTACTTATATACTGGTACATGATGCATACAGACCAATATGCCATGTGAATGTAGCTACCTCTAATAGATAAAGTATCATTGGTAATTAAGTAAACATGTATACGGTGCAGCTTCTAAGAAGATTAGAAATGGAAGAGAAGCACATGGAGATGAACGTGGAAAGATCTAAATATATATGTGGGAAGAAGAACCCTCAGGGTCTTCAGGGTTGATGGAGATTAAATACATGTGTCTGGAGATTGCACAGCAAATCCCAGCAGAGCCATTCTGCAGAGAAGGGTACACAGCAGCCTTGTTACTCTAAGTCAGAACATCACATGATTTTTTACTCGTAGTCTGTTGAATATCATAGATATCACGTGACAAGTCACATGATCATGGAAAATAAAATGGAAAAGTATGTATCGTTACAAATGGGCATGGAAAAGAGCAGGTGAGGGCCTTAGTGATAGGCTGGTGCAGGGAACCCTCAAGTTTGGAGGAGGTTCTCTCATGATGTGGGGTTGTATGACTTGGGAGGGAGTTGGTTTTGCTACCAAGA
>JBBPRD010000522.1:0-12422 GCA_038092855.1 Boletus piedmontensis
TTGAGAGGCGTTAAAATAAAAGCTCAACTGATCGAGAACACCCTAACAATACCATCGATGGTCACGCTGACTACTCTCTCGCCTTCATCCATGGCACCGGAAGATCCAACAATCTGTACACCAATATTGACGGTTGTTTGTTGTCCAAACCGCACGATTTTTGTTCCTGCCCGCCAATCCCAGCAAACCAGGGCCTTATCCGCTCCAGCGCTGACGAGGTTACGCGAAGAGAGAGCAACAGCGCGGATTCCATTCAGGTGACCAGCCAGCTGTTGGAGGGGCGTGAAGGTGACTGAGGAGAACAAGTGGACACGCCTTGGATAGCGTTCTCAGTGTCTGCTCCTCATACGAGGACAACAACCTACCCGACATCATGGAATCCAACAACGAATACCTCTGGGTATATGGATGAGTGAAGGGATCGAGAAAATTATGTGTAAACCATACCCTCCTCTGCCAAGAAATCCACACAACTAACTGGTTTCTTCACTTGTAAGCACTTCTTCATCTCGCCGGTTTCTATGTCCCAGAAGCGAATGGTTTCATCATAAGATCCCGAGATGAGTCGCTTGCCTGAAAACATAGCACTTAGGATGAAACGAATACTACACTTCGACAAGAATAGTACACACCTCTTAAGAGCAATGTTGTGCAAAAGTTGGTATGTCCATTCAGGAACCTGATACTTTGCGGCAAGGCATTCGCAAAATTGGATTCGCGGTGGTGCAAAGAGCAATACAATGGGAACCTAATGCGACACAGCATAAAGTTAGAAAGGTTGACAGGTTGACCTCACCTTCAGCAAGACAAGGGATCACATAAACGTACCATCCTTCAGGTGTATCAGGTGCTCTAATTGGCACAGGGTCATTTGCCGTCAATCGTAGACAGTGCCAACGCCACAACGCAGGATGTCTAGTGGCTGCGAACCATTTCTTCGACACCTAAGTACAACGTCCACGTTAGTTACCCGATAAATCTCCACCAAAGAATACAACAGTTCGGCTCGACGGAAGTCGGATTCGTCCGCCAAACTAGAAGGTTTGGAACCACTACTCACCAAACCAGCTTTGACGACCTCCTTGACACTCAATTCTCTAAGGATCCGTAACGCCAACTCCGGCGCTAGCGTACCCACTATGTCAAATGTTGACCTGAGGTATTTCTGCAAGAGGAGGATTTGCAGGGGAATATCTCCTGGTAGTAGGGCTACAGGAAGCAACAGAAATACGAATGGTCAACGACAAGCAGAGACAACGTCCAGATACGCAGAAATATGCGTTCGTCGTGACGAAACGGTTCAGAGAATAGTTCATCAGTACGACATATTGGGAGATCTGCTTGAACGAGATCCACCTACAATCTAAGATTAAACCAATTCTGTGGGGGCCCCGAGTAGAGTGGTTAGTATGGTGGCGAACGATAGAGAGATATGAATGAAGCATCAGTCAAATACGTGGCACTCACAACTTCATCCTCGCCTCCCTCTTCAACCCCCTAACAGCCCTTTTCACCTGCTTTTCATCGAACTCACCCCTCCCATCACCCCTCAAGGCACTGGCCAACCCTACTCCTTCTTCGCCCTCATCCAGATGTTCTGCGCACCCACTCCAGTATCCCTTTGCTTTCCGACCCCCGCATACGCAAATCTCACCGGTATTGACTGGGACATGAGATAGGTTGTTCGATTGTATTTGTCCCTTGAGGATAGACAATTCAGCCTGGAGTGCATACGCCTGGGCCGCACTGCTTGCTTGTGCACGCTCGAGGAGGCGCTTGTAGGATGTGAGGCGGGTAAGATGGATCTTCCGAAGATTGTTCAAGGTCCCTTCGAACTATTTTGGGCAGTGTGAGTGAACAGATACAAGGCGGTGTATGTTAGATACCAGTGAGACAATGAATTAGATGACGGCAACATGCTGGAAGTATGGGTGGGGTAAACACCCGCCAATAAATATCTCACAAGTCAAACGCAAGAGAAAGGGAAACAATGGAGAACAAATATCCTCATCGAAACATGCTGCGACACGAAGAATACTGCCGATAGTGGGGAGTCGAACCCGAACTTACCTCCTCGTCTCCGGTTTCCTCGCCAATATCAGTTATCATTTCAAGCGTAATGTCATCCGCGTCCCGGTCGTCCCAAGGATAGCCTTCATTCGCATTCACCAAGGTGGAAGCACCATTCACTTGGCTGAGCGGACCGGATCCATTAACGACACTCGCAGGGCCGTTCAGACTCATGGTCCGCGCCAGCAACGACTCAGATAGAAGAGCAACAGGCTCGTGTCTAGCCCCACTGACGACGGAAGCAGTAGACCCTTTACGTTGTCCTTTCTCCACAGAAAGCAGATGGGATTTCGAAGGTGTCAACTGCGCCTGGGGTGACTTCTCCGGGGTTTTGGTGATATTGGGAGACTTGCCGGGGTTGGCTTGTGCTGAGGATTTTCCTGGCGTTCCATGAGCAGACTTGCCTGGCGTCGTCTGCGGCGGAGACTTTGCGGATGTCCCTTGAGCGGTGGTCCGCACGGGCGTAGCCTGCTTAACACTGGACGGAACGCCGGAAACGCCCGTACTCATGGCGCGGGCGCGGGAAGGAGTACTCTGCCCGCCCATTGGGAGTGACGTGTGCATTCTTTTAAAAGAATTTGAGGAAGAAATTTTGATGGGAGGAGAGAGCGCGGAGGGACCGGTTGAAAGAGAACTTGAGTAGGACTGAGAATTCGAAGGCACGTGCGTCTGTGCACTTCGTGACGGAGTGGGAGCTTCCGACATGACCCTCGTACGCGAAGGCGTGGCCGGCACGCCCCCCGGTCTTTGATTCGTTGACACAGAGGACAAGGAGCGCGTAAATGCGCTTGGAGGTCCGATCAAGGAAGTACGGCGACCTTTTACAGGCGAGGGTGAAGTAGGGTCAGCGCGTTTTGTCACAGGAACTGGCAGGCGGTGGCTCGATTGTGAAGCTGCACTTGATGCAGATACACTTGTCCGCTTCGAAAGGGCGGCGGGCGGCGGGACCGGAGTTGCGTTTGGCGAGCGACGATTGCTCGCTGCGGAAATTGTAGAAGTGGTGTGTGTCGTCGAGGTGGGTGATGACGAGGGTTTCACGGTCGTACATCCGCTGATGTTACTCGCGTTGGACATTGCCCGCGGTTTTGCGACGCTCAGCAAAGAACGTTTGGACGACGTCGATCGCGGGATTTCGGAGTACCGTGTTCGCGCGGAAGCTTCAGAAGGTGCAGGCATGGATGGTGCTGGTCAACAGCAGGGTTCAATTGTGGATGAGGAGGACACAAATGGGTATCTTGAGGGTATCTGGTGTTGTGTTCGTCGTTGTCACGAACGGCGGCAAGCGTTGCAACTTGCTAATGACGGGACCCTGCACTGCGTTCCCACACTCACCTGCCACTCTTTGCGGAAAACATCTCAAAGTGACAGATGGAATTGCCAGACGCCCATTTCTCTTTCTACGGTTAACGACACATAGTCGCTGGAATAAAGAAACTCTGGCAGCCCTGCCACAATCCTCATGCATAGTCCTTAACATTCGATAGCACTGCACTGCAAAGTAGGCACGTACTAAACGTTGGTCCCCCAGCCATTCGACCTTTATCAATTTTGTATCTCAAGCGGGTATGTATTTTCTGTCTCAGCACATATGTTGAAAGGGAGCGATATTAATTTCGTACTGGTCTGACAGATGGGCTCAGTTGAGCCATTCTTCAAGCAAACCTTTTGGGTTTCTTTGATTAGATTCTGCCGTGTATCTCCGGCACACATGCGCTTCTAACGTGTACTTTCCCCCCTTACTTTAACCTGACAGCGGATTGCGCGGATAAAACGCTGGCGGGAAGTCTACAGTCCCAAGATTCTTGGTTTATCGCACCAATCTCTTATGGGTGAGGTCTGTTGAAGACACTACCTCACAGCAACGTCCCCTTCAATATTGGCACGGCGACCTGGCAGGCTACTCTTCCGTGACTGGATTGCTGGTTGTGTAATCCAACTTGAGGAGCTGGACTTAGAGGAAAGCGCCACGTCGCCGGTTAGTGACATACCCTCATATACCTTCACTCCCCCATATCGATAGACTCGATCCTCGGCCAGCACAAGCAACGGCTCCGCTGTCAGAAAAGTTGGAACAGACAGCCACTCACTTTGACAGCTGGGTGGCAACGGGGCTAGCCAGGACTGGCCACGGCGAACTCGACGCGCAGCCTCGTGCAAAGCCCCAATTCTTGAGTCTAACGCGGCGATGACTTCGGACTCTGAAGTGGTTTGTCAGGCGTTGGACGGCTCGACTATCTTCGACACTCGTTGGTGTTAATTTTCGAAATCACACCGCAAATGAATGTCAATAACACCTTTTCACGATGTTGTAAGGAAATCAGAATATAAAATTATGTCGCAATACATGTTTTGGGAGAAAAGATACGTCATTCGAGTTTATGGAATAAGCACTAGCACAATAGACGGGGATCAAGATCCTCAGCGTGACATGTTTTAACAGGCCTATGAGAGCCGGCCCAACCCGGCGAAGGACTAGGAAGGCAGGTAAGTAAAAGGGTAGAAAACGGTGCGGAACTGATAAACGACGCGGCAGAGAGTCGGGAATCTGTTTACATATCGGATATAGTTTCCCAGATATCAACTAATTGGGGAGGCGGAACTGGATATGACGGTAAGATTACAAACAATACCCTTGTGCGAATATGAAACAGGATTCAACCAGACAGTGGCTTTGAGGGGCTTTCTCGTCGATTGGAATCTCTTCTCGGCGCTAGCAGCGAGGCTTATGTCCAGAGCAGTCCTGAATTCGCCAGCTACGCATGGAATTAGACCCGAAGGAGGGTTCGGCGGATCTTCCTCATCCCGATCTTGTTTTTCGACCGCACTGTCCTCGCGGAACGCTGGCATTTGCTTGACTGTACCCTTACGACGCATCGATGTGGCACACATTGGCTTGACCGGCTGCTGCGCGGAGACGATAGTGTCCTCGTTCCTAGGATGTCCCTGGGTTTCCATGACTTTCCTGAGAAAAGACCCTGGACGAAGGGATTGATTGATCCAAGCCCTTCTGCGCCATCTGCAGCACTGACGCCGGAGCCGCGAAAAAGCGGGACAAAATTGGGGTTGAGGGAATCAAGATTATGGTTGAGGAAGCCCTCGGAGGAATAAGTCACAGGGCCGTTGAAATGGTCCGATCGATCGCTCCGACCTTAAAGGATGAATGGATACTCCAGCGTTTGCCGAAAGCTTCCAGCATCATGTGGTCCGTATTCCCGTTGGATCAGCGAGCCTGGTCATGCATGACATTACACCAGGCAAGGACTAAAAACGAGACCGTACCCGATAATGAGGGTCCTGGGCTATGCGCCTCATGTGGTAGTAGGCATAGTTTGCAAGCTGAAATACGTGGGGCGGGAGTTGGGCTCTAGTCTCAGCCGTGTCTCGATGGTCTGGCATATTCTTGGAGAACAGAGTCGGTATTTGGAGGGACGTATTTGCGAGGGTTGGAGGCTCACCCCAGTGGACTGCCTGAAATGTGTTGTTGTCGGCAACAGCGGCGACAACGAAGCCTAAAGAAAAGGAGGTAAGTAAAGGAGAGAAATGGGCTGGCAAGGATGTCGTCGTTGCGGGGGTACGTAGAGAGGAAGGAGAGGGAACGAGGCGGGCGACCGAGCCGGATGGCGATAAGAGAAATACTCGGCTCTATTATGTAAGCCACTCCTGTTGGCCGCCATCGACGCACATGAGATCAGCGGAGAGCCATGTCCCTCTCACAGGACCCAACCCATCGGACGACGGGAGAGTTTAACACTCGTCCATCCACAAAAGACCGCGACGAACAGCCTTATGGCTCAATAAGTTCCCTAAGACGATCTATCTGTGCCTGCATATTGTACAACTGCGAAACCAACAACGCATGTCTATCTTCCAGCACAGAGAAGGCCTCATCATCCCAGTCGCCACCCTCATCCCGATATTCCTGTACTGGAAATACTCCAGACTGCGAAAACGATGGTAGGCTTAGAAACCGAGCAGAGTGAGAGGCGGTCATTGTCGGTGTGGTGCTTCTACGACTCAGCATTGACATTGCTGATCCAGGGCGTGGACTTGGGCTTGGACTCGGAGGCCCCTCCGATCCTGACTCTGTCTCCTCTGATTCCGACACGACAGGGACAGATGGGAAGTCGCTAGATGTTCTGTTGGTGTCGGTGAGGACAGGCGGCGTTCCAAATCTGAGCTCCTTCTTGATGGGGATCGTTCGGTTCTGGTGGATGGAATCAAGGATTCGAGGCTTTCGGCCACTGGCGAGCACCTTTTTTCGCGCACTCATGCCGATACAGTCCACAAGCTGCCTCATCGCTTCGCGATCGGAAACCGCGCGACGCGTTGGTGTGCGACCAATCGTGCTCGTCCGTGGGAGAGTGTGATAGTGAGTTATGTTATGCCGACGAACAGGAGTCGTGAATGCGTTCATGTGGTCAGACGGCACTTCACTTCGTCCATCCAGTAGAGAGGGAATGGGTTGAACAGGAAGCAGAGGCCGAGGAGTTTTCAACACCTCCGGCGCTCTCCGACTCGTGTTTCCATCTGAAAGCAGGAACGCATCTCTTGTTGGCCCCCAAGAAAATCCAATGAAGGCAGCCTCAGTTTTGGGAGATCCGGATTCAGGGGTGACGCGAGGGGTCGAGCGTAAAATGGACCAGCCTGGAGACGTGCTCACGGACGATTGAAATAACGCGGAAAAATGGAATGGGTATGAAACACTTTCGTCTTGAGGCTCGGGCGGTACACAGTCAGGTGCTGCAGTGGTGGTGGTAGTGTATGTGAATTGTGGCACATGAAGCGCCGGTGGGGCGTCATCTAGGGACCCGCTGTTACTAAAGGGAACTAAACATCAAAGAATATGTATTACCCATTCCAACGCTTGCCCAGTGTGTGAACTTGAAGAACGGATGCTCAGTGATTTCCAGCACAGTACGACGACCAAGTCGGCGTTCACGGGAGGTCAAAAACCTTCGAGATGTCAGACACGTCAATGAAATATCTACGAATCTTACCGTTGTAAAAGACCTCGACAGGACTTCGAAATAGGGATGGACTTGTCGAATCGCAGGTTAGTCTAGTAGTGGATGAGAACGCAGCAATAGTAACGAACGGAAACAGCAGACCTCGTGGTCCATAATCCTAAGATATGTTGTTCTTATATCGTTAGCAAAGAACGGCGTTACACCATATACTAGCTCGTAAAACATGACTCCAAGGCTCCACCAATCTGTTTCCAAACCACATGTGCTAACCAGCTGCTCAGAGCCAGGAGAGGCTGGAGGCTGGCTAGAGAGTTCGAGCGCAAGTAGAGCATCCTCATGTGCTTGCAGAATTTCGGGAGAAATATAGTCACACGTGCCGCAAGGGACCAGTGAATGACGTTGCGGGATGTTCTGGCTTCCATCCGGTTCGGGTGGAGACAGGGGTGCTGCAGAACCGAAATCGATCAAACGTAGATGAAAACTTGAAGTCAAGACAAAGTTGTGGGGCTTGATGTCGCTGTGTTGTCGTGGTTCAAGTAGTATCCAGCTCATTCAAAATGAGGCCTACCGATGTGCAAATCCCTGAGAGTGACACCAATGAATCGCACATACAGCTTGGGGAGCCCACCATTCCAGATCAGCCTCCGATACTCTGCCCCCATGAGGACTGGATTCAAGCACGTCCCATAACGTGCCCCCCTCCGCGTAATCCATGACGAGATTGAGGTGCGTTGAAGTCTGGAACGAACACAAAAGATGAGGTGCCCACGCGGTGTTACTGCGCTTGGCAAGTAATAAAACATCGCGTTCAATTTGCGGAGAACATTGCTGTTCAAATTTGAACCCATCACAGTGAAACTATCCATTGATATAGATTACCTCACGGGATCTGAGAGCGAATGCCCTTTCAATCGACTTGCGGACATAAACGCGTCCATCAAGCTCACAGTTGACCACGTCAATCTAGGGTCCGCACTCAGTGGAAAAGACACGAGGGTAAGCAATAGGACAGACAACACCGAACTGGCCGCGATCTAAGGTACCGAGTACGCAGAGGTCTTTGTCGGTGAATCGCAACGCATCGATCTTGATGGTTTTTGCTGCATTTAATTAAGAAGAATCGATCGATTGGCTGAGTCGTACTAAGAGAACTCACATGTCCTGCCGATTGTATTCTGACCATGTAGAACACGGTCGAGGGCAATACCCTCTTCGTCGTCACCGCGAGCCTGTAGAAGCGAGCTGAGAATATCCTTCCGCTCCGCCCACGATTTGAAAGACATGCATCGTTCAATCGTTGCAGCGACTCGAGTTTGGTGGATGCAACTCCGGTTTGGCGTTGTTTGCGCCAATATCCTGCGGGCAAATTTGGCGGTGTCTAAGTATGTACTACTAAATTATGCTAACTCGGAGGTATGGCACTCTATAGATCAAGATACCCTTGTGGTTGCAATTCATCTACGCGAGTCAGTCTATACGTAGTATTGCTATTTCTTGGTAGCTGTCATGCTCGACTGTGTTCCGCTGTTATATAATGATTGCAATCAAATTTACAAGTGAAGATCCAGGATATCCATTATCGAGTACGGGCTGTAACAGAGGTGGATGCGAAAAGTATCTTCCCATTTTTACGAATACATTCAGAGCCTCTGAGGCCTTAGGCTTCAGGACTTGTCTAGGACGAGGAGTGCAATCCTCAGCATTTCCTCTAACAGCGTTTTCATGCATTCCTCTCCCCAAGCAGTCGTACCCTGATATCGCGATGGATCAGAACAATGGATAAGCAATGGACGGAAAGCTAGCAGCAGCGATAGCATGTAACATAACCCACCTGAACTTCAAAGTGAAACTTTGAATGCATTGTCCACATGTGAACGGTCCTGTAAGGCAAAGGAAGAAAAGGAACAAGAAGAGAATGTTTGTAAGACCCTGTGGAAGCGAAAAGAACCATTGTAAACGCCTTACATGCAAGTCTTCATTCGAGTTCCGATGCGTAAACCCCCAACGGTGACCCTCCCCTGTTGCGTGCGCAGCCTATTTTCCACAATGCCCAAGTTATGAAAAGCACAATTCCATGGCATCATTGCCTGGCCCGCAAGCTTGGTGTTGTCATCTTGTTCTACCCCAGTTGGAAACATGCTCGCCACTGCAGTTAACAGATGAGGGAAACAAGGATCAGCGAGATATCTGTCAGAATGTTCTTTGAGTGCTTTCGCCGTCGCGATCAGTCTTCCCTTCTCGCTGCGTTCCACAAACGGCCTAGCCATCGAAAAGCGCGATGGCATCAGGGTGAAGGATGATATGATATGTGTCTTCGGATTGACGGGTGATTTCATGTAGCGTTCGAGGGAGACACTGAATAAAATATCAGGATTTGAGTAAAGAGTCGTGAACTGGGATCAGAAAAGTCCAACACGGAAATATTTGATGGAGGCATTGCTTACAGCGTGGCATCAGCTGAGAAATCGACCTCAGTTTCTGTTCCAGAGATCGGATTCATCTTGAACTGTGCCAAACAATGTGCGGCGTGGAATAGCGCCGAAATGGTCAACCCTAGCTTTTTGGTCTCTGCAACGACTGCAGCCGTTTCTGATTCCGATACAGTTGTGGTATAATGGAACGGTGGATCGGACATGTTCAACCGGCGGGATGGGGGAGCCAGAGTGAGACGAGGCTAGGTTACAATGCATATCATTAATCGAATCACCAGAGTAAGAAGGAATTGTGAGAAGACTGGAATCAAACCTACTACCGTCCGAGCGCTCTGCTCCGCGAACCCTTGCAGGAGCCTCATTCCGACTGTGCTCCATTCTTCAGATGGCCCTCCGGTCGCAGTGATCGGATCGACGGAAGGTTCTTCCACTCTTCTAAAGGTTTGATTTTGATGTCCATGCCCTCATCAGATATCCATTCACACATTAGGTTCAGCGCATGAAGTGCAGGCATCGCATCAAGCATAGTGTGAGAGCCATGAAAGTATAGGCCATATTCCTTGCTGTCATCGTCGTCCTCTTTCGAGGTGGTAAGCAGGTAAGCCCTGAGAAGAGTGGTGGTACCATTCCCGTCTGTGTAGGGTAGTCGTCCGCGGTTGATGTATTGGAGGAACTCGGTTGAGTTGAGTGATGCTCCTCGTTCTTCGACAACCAGGGCCAAATTGAGCCAGGCATCGCGATCAGCGGATGGAGTGTATACCCATCGTGGAGATACGACGTCTTCTATAGTGCAGGCGATGGTAGGAGAAACAAAGCTGGGACACGGACGAGCAGGTACTCGTAAAACAAAAAAATATCGTAGCGAGGATGTTCTCACCGGAGTTTATCGAGAGCTCCACGTGCACGATCTTTCAGCTCTTCTATCCTCAGTGGAGAGGTAAAGTTGACACCGATGCAGATTTCACCGTCTCTATTAGTTCCATGACCTAAAGTTCCTCGTTCTGATTATATTGGTAAAGAGAACAATACTCACGCATCATAAGTATTCCAAAGTCTCTGTGTGAAAAGTTCGGAGCCAACCAAAGGTCTGGCGCACGTAGGCAAGCTCAGTCCGATGTGAAACGAAATGGAGTAGGGACAGACCGAGTATACACAGGTGGGTCACGGCTGGCATCAAAGACCCATTTTGTCGGAAGGGGACTCGGAGGCAGACTAAACATCTGGTAGGTGGTGGGCGTTACTAGAGTGGTCTCGCTGTTGGTGTCGCTATGCACTGTGTGAAGTAGCTTTGTATACGCTGATCGTGACGGGTCGTTGTTGGCATCACTTGGCAGTGCTTTTGGAAGTACCACGGGTGGACAGCCCCCGCCCACACGCCATCATGGCAATATGGAGCCCCATCACAGAAACTGCAAAATTATGATGCCAGCGAATGGAAGAAACAGACCATTATTATGTCAGTTGCGATAACACCCAACGGAAAGAATCGTGCCAACTTATGATAGATCCGTTCGAGCATTGCTGACTTCCATAGGATGGGGTATGCACATGCATAACCTACATCAACATTGAATAGCTTGATTCAACAAGAAAGTATGAATTGGAAAATGACATGAAAATGGTGCGACTGTACATGTTAGCAGCGTGTAGCTAAGGAACGGACGGTGACAGAGGCACGGCTCAGGTAGCCGACCCAAGCATACTAAGTATAGCTCACATCAACTATCATATTCGACAGGTGATTGATAGTGAGGTCGCTAGGAACCGGCCTACTTAGAGGACTATAAATGCTAGCTACTTGGCACTCCAAGTTCCTCCAGTTTTTACCTCGATATGAAAACTAGGGTTGCTCGTCGTAACATCTTTTTTGACTCTAAAAGCCTTTTCTTCATACTGCTTAACTTTTAAACTTTTCCACCCCAACGATCGACGGACCACCTCGGTTTGGCCCACCGATCAACCTCGCTCGTCGCGGTCGTGGACAGTAGGCACATCAATATTGCTGAGGAAACCTTACCAGATCGATGCTCGCTGGAAGGGGGGATGTAGCGAGTTGCTACTGGATACGGGCTGTCTGGCAGAGGTACAATTTAAGCAACCTCGCTATCAGTCACCTGTTCACTCAACCTTCAGTAACAATTAATCGATTCTGCCGACCTGCAGAAGGGCACTTAGTATGTCCTCGATACCTGCCCCCAAAACACCCGTTCCCATCCCGCGAAAGAGCAGTAACGGAGATCCACAGGCCACCACGTCTCGAGGAGTCCTATCGGGACGTTGTTGCTGCGAGACCGCCTACACTATCAACACCTGTCGAATATCATGGTTGAGGCGAGCCAGAGTGTAATCGAGCGAGTGGTCACCGAGACGGATGCGTGAAGCGAGCAGCAAGAAATGGGTGGATACAGTCGATCAGTAGCAAAAAAAACTACAAAAAACTTGAAAGTTACAGCAGTTTGCGTAAATAAGAGTGCCATTATCTACGCAAATTGCTGTAATGGAATCGTCCGAAATAGAAATGATAGTACCGTTGTACCTTTACTTGCGACTTGAAGTTTCGTCTCTGCGGCTTGGTACCCTCGACGCCCCCGGGCCCGTTGCCAGTGTCTGGGCTGGCAGCGCTCTTCTTTCCATTTCTTTCAGATGGTGGCGGTCTTCGGCTGCCTTGCTCATGAGTTATTTGTTGCTACCCGGCGTAAGAGGTAAATCTACATCATCATAGGCTGTTAAAGAGCTGTCGGAGTTGTTGCGTGCCATGTCCTCCCTCTGGTGGCCATATTGACTGGTACAGGGGTTACATTTTGACGTATTGGGGACAATTCCCGAGGGGATTGGTGTTGATGGACGAGTGAGAAGAGGTGGAATGAAGTATTGTTGTCGACCTGCCAGCCTCCAGGGATGTACCAGTATTACGGAAGTTGCCTGATTCCGCATTGCGCGTTGGGGTCCGCGC
>JBBPRD010000523.1:0-12408 GCA_038092855.1 Boletus piedmontensis
TTCAGGTCACAGGACCAGACGCATTGGGGGATTCAGTCAGTGCGCTGCCAGGCTTGCAATTGTCGTCCCTTGTCCTGCCTCGTCCCACTTGTCCCCCCCCCCTCTCACAGCCAGCTAGCCAGTCCCCAGCTTCGTCTCCTCCCCGCCCCGCCGCCTTCCTCTTTTTTTTATTTTTCTCTTCCTTTCCCTCATCCCTTCCCGCTCGCACACATCGCCATCCTGATCCATCCAAATCTCCCCCCCGTCTCTCCTCGCCATCATCCGTTCCTGTTCAGATGGCTTCCAACGCTCCAATAAACGGCGTCAAACTGTCACGTGAGTCACCTTCTCCCCATTGTCCTCCCTCCCCCCCCGTCCCTCCGCATCCATATATGGTTTACCCGCCCTTTTCTTCCCGTCATCTCCCACTCGTTTACTTCTCCCCTCATCTTACTCGCTCCCCTCCCGCACATCAATGGAATCGGATCCTCACCTCCTCATAAATCAACTAGCCATCGACGACCCCCATAGGATCGTCAAAGTCGTCGCTTCCGACGGAAAGACTAGCGAGCAGCGCGAACTCGCTTACACAAATTGCAAAGTCATTGGCAACGGCTCCTTCGGTGTCGTATTCCAAGCAAAACTTCTTTCAGACTCCTCCAAGGTCACAGAAGAAATCGCCATCAAGAAAGTCCTTCAGGACAAGCGCTTCAAGGTGCTTCTTCCGTTTCGTCGGATCGATTTTTTTTCCACCTTTTTTCAAACCTTTCCCCACCTTTTCTTACTACCTCTAGTACGTGTCATGCTGACCTGTGTTGATTCTACTGGACAGAACCGCGAACTACAAATCATGAGACTTGTATCTCATCCAAACGTCGTCGACCTCAAAGCCTTTTTCTACTCCAACGGAGACAAGGTTGGACTACACACGCCATGTGATCTGGCTAGCAATTCATCCCCACTTTAGAAAGACGAAGTTTATCTCAACCTTGTGCTCGAATATGTACCCGAAACTGTGTATCGCGCCAGTCGCCACTATTCCAAACTCAAGCAGCCCATGCCCGCCCTCCAAATCAAACTGTACATGTATCAACTCTTGCGCTCCCTGGCTTATATCCATTCGGTTGGTATCTGCCATCGTGACATCAAACCTCAGAACTTGCTCTTGAACCCCGCTACCGGGGTTCTGAAGCTGTGCGACTTTGGATCAGCAAAGATTCTCGTGGCGGGGGAGCCCAACGTCAGTTATATTTGCTCGCGGTACTATCGCGCACCAGAGCTTATTTTTGGAGCTACCAACTACACCACGAATATTGGTGAGTGCCGCTGAAATTGCATTTGGCACGCTTGATGTAACGCCTGAACAGACATATGGTCGACGGGTTGTGTGATGGCGGAGTTGATGTTGGGGCAGCCACTGTTCCCTGGTGAGAGTGGTATCGATCAGTTGGTGGAAATTATCAAGGTTCTTGGCACACCGTCCCGAGAACAAATCAAGACAATGAACCCCAACTACATGGAACACAAGTTCCCGCAGATCAAGCCCCATCCTTTCAACAAAGTCAGTGGGAGGATGTCGTGCCACGCGGCGTATCTGATGGCGTTTTGTAGGTCTTTCGACCGCGCACAGCACCTGAAGCGATAGATTTGGTCGCGAAGCTCCTTGAATACACTCCTGGAGCGCGGTTGAGCGCAGTGGAAGCAATGGTACACCCTTTCTTTGATGAGTTACGTGGGGAAGGAGCGAGGATGCCTAACCAGAAGGAATTTCCACCTCTGTTCAACTTTACGCGAGAGGGTGAGTTGGATAGCTGGCACAGAAGGATGGGTGACTGACAATTTTGAATGTGCAGAGCTTTCTGTGCGGCCTGAGCTGAACCGACAGCTCGTACCACCACACTGCATACCCGAACTGCGCTCACGGGGCATCGATCTGGACACATTCGAGCCGATACCGCTGGAGCAGCTGAGGATCACGCTGGATTGATGGTTCTGCAGCAGAAAGGAATGCGTGGAGTGTGTGTTTTATCTGATTTGTGCGTATAGTATGATATCGAATTGCGAGCGACTCGCTGTGTGGATCGTCGTCGCTGTATTGTTAGTACTTGCCCCGTGCGAGACAGGTGGCTGTGCTATTGCGTGAGTAATTGCGTGACTGACAGAATATTACACTACAAACTTGCGCGATGTCGCGTGCGACGTCCGTCAAGAACAACCGACAACTCGACGTGGGCGGCGTTGAAACTATCGTTATCACCACGGCCATCCATATCTTCGACCATGTCTGCAGCAGCGACCCCGCCTTTATATCAGTGCGACACCCTCCCCGCACCCCGCTTGGCTTCCTCGCTTTCACCTCAGCCGAACCGCTCTCCGTCCCCGCCTGTCAAGTTCGTCCGCCACAGTCATCTCCCAGCCATGGTGCAGCCCAACACTCCAAAGATGCAGGTCTCCCCACTGTCCTCTCCCCAGCCTCCCCCCCGGAAGCTCTGTGTCCGCCACCAGCGTATGGCAGACCAAGGCACCAATCTCAAGCTCCAGCAGGTTCGTCTCTGCTCACACCACTCTTCAGCCATTGCTGATCCATCCCTGCAGGCTCTCGACTCTCTCCCTGAGGAGGAACGACAGGTCGTCAATTCAATCTGGTCCAACTTTTCCTCCTCTTCTCACCCCAGGAGAGAACTCATCCTCCAGGGAATTCTTACAATGTGTTGCTTTTCCCAACTCTCCCTTCTGACGGAACAACTCGGTCACCTGATAAGAATAGACCCCTTCACTGTCCTCCCTCGCGAAGTCTCTCTCAAGATTCTTGCCTACCTCGACGCTACCTCCCTTTGTCGTGCTGCCCAGATCTCCAAACATTGGCGCAGCCTTGCGGACGACGATATTCTCTGGCGCGAAATTTGCCAGCAGCACATTGGACAGAAATGCCTAAAGTGTGGCTGGGGTTTGCCCATTCTAGAACGCAGACGCAGACTCCGTCCAGGCTCGGCGTCCCCTTTCATTCCCCCTCCCTCTCCCCCTCCTTCTGCGAAGCGGGAGTCGGAAGGCACCAACCCTTATCTTGATAGACCCCTGAAACGTCAGAGGCTCGATGGTTATCCACACGATCAGCCGACGGCACCGTCCTCGTCGCGTAGTTCGGCTTCAGCGCCACCATTACCCAGTTCAAGTCACCAGCCCGCCGACCTCCTTATCCCCCCTGAAAACATTCAATTCGAGGCCGCGACCCGTCCCTGGAAGGATGTCTACAGTGAGCGCCTTACCATCGAGCGTAACTGGCGCCGTGGCCGATGTCTCGTCCGCACGCTGCGAGGTCATATAGATGGCGTCATGTGTCTCCAATTTAGTGAAACGCTCCAGCATCCATCCTTTCCCGTCCTTATCACAGGCTCTTATGACCGCACTGTACGCGTTTGGAACCTTGAAACCGGTGTCGAGGTCCGTTGTCTCAGAGGTCATACGAGGGCCGTGCGGGCGCTCCAGTTTGACGAGGCAAAATTGATTACCGGAAGTACGGATCACACAATCCGCGTGTGGGATTGGCGCAAGGGAGAATGCATAAGCACACTGGAGGGACACACCGACGCAGTAGTGTGTCTCGATTTTGATGCGAACGTCCTAGCTAGCGGCAGCGCCGACACAACTGTCAAGATATGGAACTCTAGTACAGGGGAGGCGTTTACCCTTCGCGGACATCGTGATTGGGTAAATGCTGTGAGGTTATGGGATGCCCATGGGAGCACAACCTCGCCTGCCGATCCTTGTCGATCTACACTCAAAATTGAGACGGGCAAGATGCTTTTCTCTGCCTCCGATGATGGGACCATCCGGCTTTGGGATCTCGCGAAACGAACCTCCGTGCGTCAGTTCACCGGGCATGTTGGTCAAGTTCAGAGCCTACGAATTCTCGACGTGGATGATGAGTCCGGCGAAGATGCTAGCTTGCGTGCATCAGATGCCGTACATGTGATCGAAAATTCATCTTTGGACGTCGTCCAGTTCTGTGGGGGATCGAATCCTGCCGATATCTGCACCGTCGTCACTCACGATACGAAGAAGCCGAACGAGAGTACGGACGATAAGTGGGGTGCAAACTGGAATGCGAAAAACCCGGCGACCGGTGCAATTGGCAGACCTGCCAAGAAGTCTGTGCTGATATCGGGAAGCCTAGACAACACGGTCAAGGTGTGGGACATTGAGACGGGTAAAACTACACGAACCTTGTTTGGACACATCGAGGGTGTATGGGCAGTGGCATGCGATCAACTTAGGCTTGTCAGCGGGAGTCACGACCGCACGATCAAGGTTAGTGTTTGATCCTTTTTTCTCGTATTGACTCTCACCGAATGCTTTGATTGCTAGGTATGGAACCGTGAAGAAGGCAGGTGCACAGCCACGCTATTTGGGCATCGCAGCGCCGTGACTTGCATCGGTCTCGGAGAAGACAAGGTTGTGTCTGGGAGTGATGATGGTGACATTAGGATATGGAGCTTCAGTGATCACGAATAACTGTTGATTCCCGACCGCTTTGACTTGTTCTTTCGGCGACGCCTGATTTACATTGTACACTGTAGGTTCTCGCGTTCGTTGTTTGTGGCACATACCTTAATAATTAGCTATGCTTTGCTTTTGCTGGAACGCGTCTAGGATCTAGTCTGGCAGTAGGAGCACGGACGTGTCGATGAACATGCTGTAACGGCCGCTTTGCTTGCTTGCTTTTATGGCTTTGAATTCCACAGGCACCTCAATATCTAATTTGGACTCCAAGACCACGTACAGCTTTGTGGACGCGTGCTCAATACCGCAAAACGAAAGCGTGCCCCTTTGTCCTGGTGGTCCACACAAACCACCTTTGTCCATCCCGTTGCGAAACTGATCAACAGTATATAATGAGTGCGGTATTTAAGCCCAAGTACTCAACACTCCTTGTGCGTTCCATCCGTTTCTATATTCCTCTCAGATTAGTTGTCTGCGACACTATGCCCTTCCCGTTCGCTCTTTCGCGCATGGTCATTCTCTGTAGGTTTATCGAATTCTGGTTCGTTGGTTCGTTGACAGTTTCACCCATAGCCTTTATTATCTTTACCAACATCATCTCGTTGGTGCTCTCCGCGATCTCTGTTCATGAAAAGACTGGAGGTGGTATGGCTTATGGTCGAGCTACTTGCCAGAGAGTACGAAATGACATACGTCTTTTAGTCTTTCAGGTCTTGGCCATCTGCTTCGATATCCTCAGTCTATTAAACGTCATTGGCTGGTGAGCAATTTGCTACTCCTAAATATGCTCGCACCTGCTTAGCCTGTGATCTAGTCTTTGTCACCAATTTGTGACCCGGAACGAAGAGACAAGTAATACGAGGAATGTGGGCTTGTTTGGCATCTGCGCGCTGCTTGGTATTGGTATGATCTTGTCACACATTTTCGCTCGAAACCTGGTGCTGACCCCTGTCTAGCTCTAGCCATGGCACTGACAGCCCATGCACGGCAGGATCATGGCGTGGGCCTTTGCAACGATTTCGCGAACGCGGGAAACCCCTGCGTCCCCGCGGGTGCGCAGCTCGGCATGGCGTATGTCTCTCCCGTCCTTGGTGAGTCGTCACGCGCGTAATCCTTGGAAGTCCAAACCCACGGCTTGTTTGCGTATTTAGCCTTGATCGGCGTTATCATCTCGTGGATGGACAAGTTTCCCGGTGCGGTGAAAGTGATGCCGCGGTATCCGATTACAAAGGCACCCAGCTCGCAATTTGCAGCTTACGCGCATGATCTGGACGGGAACTACACGCATCCTCCAGTAAAGATGTTACCTAGATCAGGGAACAATTCAACCTGGAGTGACGTGCCTTTGCATTATTGACCTTGCTCGCGCTCTATCGTCGTCTATCCATAGATTTTGGCACTCTGGGACTGGTTCCTAGAGATCAGCACTCTGATTTATAGGTAATATTCACGTAGCACTCGTTTACTCTTTCACAATGTCGTCACGGAGCAAATATTATGCATTCAAGTCGGGAGGTACATCCAGGGAGTCTATCTGAGTGAATGCGTCATCTGGCAAAGAGTTTTGTGCCCAGAAACTATCCCACTCGTCATCGTCATCGGTCGGTCCGAGCTCGTTGGAGGGTGTGGGTGGTCTACTGTTCTCGGCAGTGAAACTATCAGCAACGTAACCAGCGTCCAGAGGTGCAATGTCGTCTTTTTGTTTCCTGTTTGCAACAGCAGGGTTCGTTGTTGCGTGTTGATTCGCTCTTGCATGCGACGTGGCTAATGAGATGGTACTTCCTGGTATGACAGAGATGCCCTCTGCCGTGACGATGTAGTCGCAGGATGCGGGTGCAGCTACTGAATTAAATACGACGGAGAGGCGCCGGACCAGGGCTGGTTGGTCATCGACTGGAGCCATGGCTATCTGGGAGGTTGAAATCCTGCTGACAGCCGACCGCTTTTTTTGGACCTCAGTTTCGTCGAGGTATCGTCTCCTCCCCGTTCGAGTGAGGAATATACGGGCATTCACTTGGTTTGCCCACACGAGACCTAAGGCAGCTTCCTTCCGGTCTTCGCCGGGAATACTGTCGGGTCGGCCAAACAACCTGGACTGGTTTCGGTAGCTTATCGCATCGCTGCTTGGAGGTTCGTCACAGTCGATGACGTCGATAACCTCGTTCAGGACGAGCACAGCGATACGGTATTTGCTTGCGAGAAGGTGTAGGTGGGAAGATATTTTGGAAATTTGGCGGGAGCGTTCGACGAGTGTCTTTGTAGTGGTTTTCCCGGCGGAATGGAAGAGCTCTGCGAGTGCGTCGATGATGATGAACTTTAGTGGTTTTGCAGACGGATCTTTGGACGTAGTGTCGATGTACTGCGGGAGGAATGTCGACAGGACATGGATGAGCCTGGGTACTGTGGGTGTCTGGACGGTTTGCACATCCGAGAAAGTACAGAATGAGGAGGAGAGGAGGGGATGAGTGTCCATAATTTGCTGTAGTCGCAATGTTTGGAGATGGGAGGCGATGGTGATGTAGCACGCAGAGCCCGATATGCCGCCAAGATGGTGGGGCAGCTGCACGAGGAGAGAGAGCTGAAGGGCGAGCTGGGTCTTTCCGGCGGCGCTGAACGAGATGCTTCAACTTTTTCGAGACCTAGGGGACGGGATTGCGACGACAGTACCTCTCGCCGACGACTTCCCACACCATGCCGGTCGTGATCCCACCTCCGAGAATGGAGTCGAGTTCGGAGTCACCTGTCGTGAAGGAATCACTGGCATTTGACAAGAACGCTTGGAGTGAGCGGGGAGGTTGAGCGTGTTCCCGGCAGATGAGGGAGATGATCTTGCTTGCTTCGTGAGGGGGTATTCTGCACGCACGGGATATGTCGCTGGGTGTAGCCAGGAGGGCGTCGAATACATCCCTGAAACCACCTGGATAAAGAACGTACATCTGCGCGAGTCAATCCCAGAAAAAATATGACAAGACCGACCTTTTGCGAGCGCCGACTTTTGCGTTGCGGACAGAGTGGACATGAACTTGACTGTCTCACGTCCATTCTCTGCCATGCGGCCTCTACTCGTTCGTGCCTTGTCTACCAGAGCATCCGCCGTCTACTGCAACCCCGCCAACACCCATGACCTTGCACTGACCACCACCCCGCCTGGCCTCACCCATCGACAGCGTGCAGTCTTGGATAGCGCATTGCGTGTCGACCACGCAGGGGAAATTGCCGCCAACTACATCTACAAAGGGCAAATGGCCGTGCTGGGGCGAGATCCGACGGTCGGTCCATTGATTCAGGTGCGTGTTGCACATCACCCCTTGCGTTCGTCTTGGACGACCGTCCTTTTGCGCAGGAAATGTGGGATCAGGAAAAACGACACCTCCTCGTCATGGACAAACTTCAAGTACAACATCAGGTGCGGCCCACGATACTCTCTGACGTAGCCAAGGCTGCTGGCTACGGCCTCGGCATTGTCACCGCCCTTTTTGGCAAGGAGGCTGCTATGGCCTGTACAGAGGCTGTCGAAACGGTCATCGGCGAACACTACGACGAGTATGTCTTTGCATGTCCTGCTTCCCCGCTTACGTGCCCTCCACAAGTCAACTACAAGAGTTTGAGTCGTTGCCATCATCACATCCCAGTGTACCGCTGCTGCGAGACGTCATCAAAGAGCTGCGGGACGATGAACTCGAACACCTTGACACTGCAGTCGAGCATCATTCACAACGGGCCCCAGCTCATGCGCTCTTAAGCACGATCGTTGGTGGGGGTTGCAGGGTCGCCATTGAGCTCTGCAAGAGGTTTTAGACGGTGCATCCTTGTTAACATTACGGCAAACGTATAATGACACTCCATCGAGCATACATGTACCCCACAGCCCTTAGTGCTGAGTAAGAGACTCGCCCCTTCGCTTGCCTGTCCACTTATATTTGAGCTGCAATACCAGGCGTAGTGAGACACGAGATGACGATGAATACTACAGTCCTTACATGTGTTTGTGATGCGAGGTAGTAAATTGCTCCGGGAACGAACACGAAGCCCGTCAACGAGATCAAAGTAGTGCGGGGGGTGAATCTAAAGTGCTTGTACGCATCTTCACGCTGTAGAACTGTCTGAACACACTCCCTGCTGACTATATGCGTTAAAACTACGCACCATACGATTCCATCGTTCAATAGCGGGATCGACCTGAAAATGTCCGAGTCGGTCAGATGCAAGAATACATGGCGATTTGGGGGTACCTTGAGGTAGCCTATAGAGTGATTATTCGTCCGTCAGTGCTATAGACGATATACAGAACATTCTCGGACGTACTCGCAGCGGCCATTTCTAAATAGTGGAATCTAAGAACGTTGTTGTGCAATGTTTGGTCGAACTGGATTATGCTGCAGCCTAGCCACCGACCGAATTTCATTCTTACCACCACCACCTCCCTCTTAACAACGATGGCCTACAACCGAGACTGGGACAAGGGCAAAGATTACTGGCCTGATCAAGGCTATTGGCCAGCAGATACTAGAGGAAATGTACGAGGTCGAGAAGACGACTATAATGGCGACTGGAAACGCAGAAAATATAACAACGGGGTTCGTATTCCATCATTTGTCCCGGTTTCTCTTGTTTATACTCGTCACAGGGATACGACACACAGTCTTATGATGAAGCCGCTTTTGAATCCAGTTATGGGCAGCCCAATCCGAGCCGACATAACGACTCTGCACCCGACTTCGCCAATGACGACCGACATGGCAAGGGCTTCCATAGTAAGAAACGCCTGGTCCCGAGCGAACCCAGTTCGCATGTCATTTTTCTGGGTTTAGACCCTGATTTTTCCGAGGCGGATGTTTGTCGATACGCTTTACATGTCCTTCGATACAAAGCTGAATCCATCTTCGCACTTTAGTTGCAGGCTTACCTCTCCAGTCACGGGTGCAACATCGAGACCGTCACCATCATAAGAGACAGATCAACAGGCACTTGCCCTATTCATATTGTATACTGTGTAGTGCATTAACGTGTGTGGCTATTGGATTTTTGAAGGTATTTCCAAGGGCTTCGGTTTCGCTCAGTTCGCGAGCGTGGAACATGCCCGGGCATTTGTGGACCCACTATTTCCGTTCATCCAAGTTCCGCCACCAGCATCGCATGGCGCATCGGCTAAAGCTGCTTTCTACAAGGCCCTTGAGACAGGCACTCCACATGTCGGTCGCAGGGTAAAGATCGATTATTCGCAGAGCGCATTACCTCACGACAAAGGCCGTCGGCAAAACATGAACGATGGGACTCGTGACATTGGCAACGCACCTGCCGCTGTGTTGCTCTTCCGTGGATTGGACCCACTCTCTGGCCCTCAAGCCATTGCGCAAGCAATGATGGGTTCCGCAGGATCCGGAAAGGAGGGTCACAAGGGAATGAAACGGATTGTCCTCATCAAGGACAAAGTGACCTTGGCTAGCTTCCAGTTTACCTTTGTTGAGTTTGTGGATATTCAGGTATTCAATACTTTTTGGTGGTTATCATCATCATGTTTATGCTCTGCAGGCCGCATCCGCAGTCTTGGCAAACACCATGTCACCACAGATCCATCCCTCCGGCTTTCGTATTTCTGACAAACCCGTTGCGGCCTCATTTGCACACCCATATTCTTTTCAGCCAGTCTCAGATTATATGCTTCGTGACGAGACTGCTATACCGTCATCCCTTAACCTCGGCGGTGTTGAAAACACCTTTGTCAAGTACTGGGATGAGTCAGCGACCGTTGCTGTCTTGGAGTTCAAGGTAGACGAATCGGCTGCAACACGGGCTCCGGCAGCAGCAGCGGTTGCTGCCAAAGAAAAGGAGAAAAGGAAGAAGGTCAAGGGTATGTCTACAGCGTTGTACGTACTCCGTGACGATCTAACATACTCTAGATGATCCATCGAAGAAACCGCCGGCACCATCCGCGTTGCCTGTCTCTGACAAACCAGTCACTCTCAATTTCAAGACAGGGGCAACCGGTAGTAAACCTTTGGTATCGCTTTCGGCGTCGAAAGCACCTGTTTCGTTACCCCTAGGATTTTCTGCAGAAGAATTTGACCCTGGCGATGAAAAGACGGAACCAGAGCCTACAGCTGAAGATGACAAAGGTTTATTTTTCAATGCACACATTGGCTCTCGTTCACTTACACCGGTAACAGCCACTGCAGCTAAAAAGGTTGCACCATTGATTGCCAGCAAAAAGGCATGAACTGAGCTGGAATGTAACCATTGTCGGTGATAGTCTAATACCTTTCCAGACTGCCAACAACATCCAGAAATGGAATCAGGTTCAGGAAGAGCTCAAGGAGGGTCCAAGTTCGGTACCTAGGATTCAAATTGAAACACCAAGCACCGAAGCGGTCAATTCTCACCCACCGAGCTCCCAGGTTTCTACCTCGCAACCCTCAGCAATATCCAATGGACCGTCGACGGCCACGACTCCCGAACCGGTGGAAGCCGAGTTCGAGTTCTCTGACACGAATGCGATGACGTGTCTACTCTGTGCAAGGCAGTTCAAAAACATGGATCAGCTCAAACGTCACAATAAGGAATCAGATCTTCATAAGGCTCGCCTCTTCATTTCATTTCGCGTACTTGTTTACTTGATGGAACTAATGACTGTTCTTTTCCTTTATTTTGCTTCTTTGCACGGTATTCGCTGGATACGACTCTTGTTCGAACGCAACAGAAAAATTTCAAGGACGCAAATTTGCGCGATGTCGCACGCCAGAAAGTGGAAGCTGTGCGAAAAACCGCTACCGTCAAAGTAGCTGAAACCGAACAGCCCAAGTATCGCGATCGTGCATCCGAACGTCGGATCATGCACAACCAGCCAGACGTTCCGTTGGCTGAAAACGCAACTACAATATCGAAGAAGAAACGGTTTGCCGAAGGGCCACCTCTGCCGCCTTCCCCACCTCCTGCTCCCGTAGCCCCAGGCAAGGATGACAATAACGTTGGGAACAAATTGCTGAAGATGATGGGCTGGAAAGAGGGTTCTGGTCTCGGTGCTGAAGGTGATGGCCGCGTTGACCCAGTGTAACATTTCTTCCGGATTCTTCTCAGCACAATCCACTGACTTGTTGTACAGCCAAACAGCCATATATGCCCAAGGCGTCGGCCTCGGCGCTAGCAAAGCCAAAGAGTTGGGAAAATATGCCGAAGGCTACTCAGGCTACGTGCACATGGCCCAGGATGCGGTAAGTGCGATAGGACTTCAGGGGACAGAGATGACGACGTCGTGCCGCAAATTCTTACTCTTTTGTCGCAATGCAGGCCCGGGAGCGCTATGGGAGCTAGGCGCGACTCGAATTATTCACATAGCTATCCCTCTTGTTGACTTTTTGGTTTATCGCATGTTACGCGTCGCTTTCTCTCAATTATATCTACCATCCAACGATCATCCAATACGCGCGACTACAGGAGATCGATATTATACAAGTCTCTACGTCACAAAGCTAGAAAACCCATGATCGGAGCCAGGAATAGGGCCAGCGCGTTGCGTGCTGCGCTCAGTCCCGAGTTTGCTTCGTGTGCCTTTGCTCCCGTTGGCTGAATTGCACCACTCCATCCAGGAAGTGTCTGAGAAACCACCGCGCTTGTCGGTGGGAGAGCGGCCGTCGCAGAGCCTCGCTGACACGTGAAATAGGATGCCTACCGACGATAACATCAAGCCAACCTTCCAGCACAGGTATGTAGCACTCACCGCGACTATAGCACCTAGCTTCGTGAACTACGTCCGTTTAAGCTTGTTTGGCGTCTATCAAAGCAAGTTCCCAAAAACTCACCCTCGCGTAGTCCTCGACTGCGAAGACACCTCCGCCTGTATTCGGCTGAGAGAGGTCGGCCGGGGCCAGGAAGTCGGCCGGCTGGGCGAACACGAGGAATACGTATCTGGCAATCATGGGTCAATCTTTTTTC
>JBBPRD010000524.1:0-12406 GCA_038092855.1 Boletus piedmontensis
AGAAAGAGATCTCATGATGATAGTGGTTGAGAGCAAAGAAGTGTGAGACTTATTTCAAGCTCAGACATTATATTTATATGTGTGTCTTTGTTTGTAGCACCAAATAAAAACAACTATCCCATTGTTTTACTGAAATTTTATGGATCATGTCAAAAGCTCTAAAACTGTTCCAATGGTGTCCCTGTTTTAAAATGGATGTATCTCAGTGACCCCTGAGCCAGATCATGTGGGTATTAGGTCAGCAGGTAGCCAGGGATTTGTACATCACATGTTCTCACCAACACTAAGCGGAATTCCCACGCCTACAACTGCTATTTCACATACACTCCAAAACTACAAAACATTGGAATGGTTTTTGAAGTCACTGTATTTCCTTAGCATCTTTTCCAATTCCTCTGTTTCCCATATTAGTAGACTCTGGATCTTCTGACTTTTTTATTAATATAGCTTTCATTAATAAACATGAACTTTTCACCTACCCCATATCTCTGATACAACTCTATTTGGTTAACAGAATCACAAACAGCACCATAACTCAAGCTATCAATCTCTCTGTATGTTTCAGAACCAGTGATATCACTCTATTAATATTTTATGTCACTCCATTGGATTCTACTTGCTCTTTTGTTCTAGAATACAATTGGCTCACTCACTACAATCTGTTAATTGATTGGGTTATGAGTAGCATATTATTCCAGGTATCTAAGCAAGATCTGCCAATACCCCTAAGCTCTTCTCCATAGCCTCCAGAATCACTCCCTTTGGCTGGCCCTCCACCTGATTTACCCCAATTCTCTAATTGCACTGCTTCTCCAATCACAATTGTCAGTGTACCTGCATTTGCATTGGCTTGTTGCCTTCAAGGCTCTGTGCAGTTTAGCATGCAGGTCCACCCACAAGGCAGTGATCTCCATGCCTCCACTACTATTCTGACTTGGTTAACTTCTCTGGTTCTCCAGAGTATCATAACTTCATAGACATGTTTAGCAAGAGCGAGGCCTCTACCCTTGCTTCACACAGAGAATATAATCTGAAGATTAACCTAGAAGAAGGAACAATCTCTCCATGGGAAACAATAATCTATTTTCTTTTCCCTTCTAAACTAAAGTTCCTCTGTGTGTTCCTTGATGAATATCTCACAAATGGATTTATCTATCTTACCACCTTTGCTTACACTGCTCCAGTTCTCTTTGTCTGCAAGAAAAATGGTTCACTTTATCTTTGTGTTAGTTTCAGAGGACTCAATAAGATCATGAAGAAAGCCCACTACTCTTTGCCATATATCTCCAATCTCCTAGATACTCCAAGCCAAGTGAAGATCTATACCAAAATTGACTTCTAGCACACTTGCCATTTAGTCCAGATTGCCAAGGGAGATGAGTGGAAAATGTCCTTCCAGACTTGCTATAGCTCCTACAAGTGGCTCATTATGCTATTCAGTCTTATTAATGCCCTAGCAGTTTTCTAGTGTTTTGTTAACACAATTGTCACTGATCTCCTAGATATTTCCATTATAGTCTATCTGAACAACATTCTCATTTACTCTGAGAACAAGGCTTCTCATAAAGAGGATGTCTGAGAGGTCCTTCAATAACTCCATAAACACAGACTTTATACCAAATCCAAAAAGTACAAGTTCCACACTACCTCCACTGCATATCTAGGCTATTGTATTTCTCCCTCTCAGCTTCCATTGTACCAAGGCAGATTGGGATATTCATTTTCATGGCTCATATGAGCTACAAGATACTGCTCACCTCCCATGTTGATAACTGCATGGTAATGGATAGCTCAAAAGATCTTATTTGTGAATTCAAAGGTGAAATGGGGATGCAGTTCAAGATCACTAACCTAGAATCTATTAGCTAGCTACTTGGAATAAAAGTCACCTGAGACCAAGATTGTTGTACTCTGTCCAATTCCCAGGAACTATTCATCAAGGCCATACTTGCCAAATATAATTTTTCAGATGCAAAACAATTGTCAATTCCAATGGATCTCCATGCTCCACTATCAATAACCCAATCTCCAAAAACCACTACTAATGTTGCCTTCATGAAATAGATCCTGTACCACTTAGCACTTGGATTACTCATGTATCTTGCCATTGGTATCTTATCTGATATTGCATATGCTATATCAACACAGGTGCAATTTATAGAGAACTCTGGGCCAGCACATTGGGAGGCATTGAAGCAAGTATACCATTACTTAGTGGGAATGAAAAAGTAATAAATAACTTATGGGATGGAGTAAAAAGGCCTTACTTGGTATGCTGATGCAGATAGTACATCACAGGAGCATTAACATGTGATATTGGGCCATGCTTTCCTCATCAATGGGGGAGAAATTTTGTGGTCATCAAGGAAGCAGGAACATGTTACACTATTAATCATGGAGGCCAAATACATAGCTGCAACCCATGCTACAAAGGAAATTATTTGGCTTTGTTGCCTCATTAGCAAAATGCTTCACTCACTTAAATTACTCACTACCCTTTATTTCAACAATCAGTTTGCTATTACCTTGACGAAGGACAGTAATTATCATGTGTGCACAAAGCATATAGATATCAGATATCATATCATTTGTTTTACCATTGACAATGGATTTATTCATTTACTTTACTGCCAAATTGAGAACATGGTTACTGATATCCTTCCCAAGACACTTCCTTCTATTAAAGCTAAACATTTCACATTCAAACTAGAACTTCACTCAGTTTGAGAGAGTGTGTTGAATTTTATACATAGCAATGTCTGGTTGGTTAGCTAATCTACATGTCATATTTGACCACTTGCTTAGTCTCATTGCACCTCAGTTGACTATTATACAGTGACTCCAAAAACCCTTTCCATACTAACCCAGAATGTGGTGTGCAAAGTACACCATTAAACAGCATGGGAATTATGCTTGGCTTTGGTGGAGTTATAAATAGTACATACTCTCGGCTACAATATTGCTTCCTAGGTCATGTGATTTGGTCCACATGCCAGAGAGATATGATCAATTCAAAACAGCAATACCATGGAAAGGGTTTTTTCACTGTTGAATTAATGACTAGGATCTTAGTCAAATCATTGAATATTTGCCATTGTTTGTTAGTACAAACAAAGAAATACATATAAATAGTATGTCTGAGTTTAAAAAAGTTCACACACTTCTTTATTCTCAACCACCATCATGGTCAGATCCCTCTCTCTTGCTTAACAAAGCTCTATCCTTTCATTGCTTGATACTGGCTACTCTAGTGAAGCTATTGCCAAGCAAACTGGTGTTAGCCCTTCCACTATATCCAAACTTTGCTTCAAAGAGTGTTCTGCCCTTCCCAAAGCTGTTGGGGTTGCCCTTCCAAGCTTTTCCCTACCAATATTCAACATGCCCAATATCTTATCACCTCTGGCAAAGCTGAAAATGCTGTCCAAGTGATCAAAGCCCTTATCACCCTCACCAACCAACCCCTCTCTGCCAATACTGTTTGCCTTCACTTGAAGAAAGCTGGTATGAAGGCTGTGGTGAAGTCCAAACACCCCCTTCTCTCTTCTAGGCATTGCAAAGCTTGTTTGGACTTTGCCTACAGTATGCTCACAAGGATTGGACTCTAGAGGACTGGAAGAGGGTAATATGGTCTGATGAGACTAAAATCAATCACCTAGAATCAGATGGGCACAAATGGGCATGGAAAAGGGCAGGTGAGGGGCTTAGTGATAGGTTGGTGGATGAAACCCTCAAGTTTGGAGGAGGTTCTCTGATGATGTGGGGCTATATGACTTGGGAGGGCATTGGATTTGCTACCAAGATTGATGGCAGGATGGATGAGGGCCTCTATCTTCAGATTTTGAAGGATGAGCTCCAGCAAATCCTGGAGTATTATGGTCTCAATTCTTCTAACACTATCTTTCAGCAGAACAATGATCCCAAGCATACCTGCAGGAAGGTCAAGAACTGGCTAGAGAAGTAAGAATTCAGCACTATGATTTGGCCTGCATAGTCTCCTGACCTGAACTCTATTGAACACCTCTGGGGTTATCTCAAGAGGAGGCTTGCAGAGCATGAAAACCCCCCCAATGGGATTTATAAATTGTGGGAAAGGGTTCAAGTGGAGTGGGATAGAATACCAGTTGAGAAGTATCAGAAATTGATTGAAAGCATGCCTAGAAAGGTTCAGGCAGTGCTTAGAGCAAAAGGAGGCTATACCAAGTACTGATAATATCCAAATACCCTTGTTATTTGAAAAGTAAAAAAACCCTTTCCATGGTATTTCTGTTTTGAATTGATCATATCTCTCTGGCATGTGGACCAAATCACATGACCTAGGGGGCAATATTGTAGCTGAGATATGTACTATTTATAATGTCACCAAAGCTAAGCATAATTCCCATGCTGTTTGGTGGTGTGCTTCACACACCACATTCTGGGTTAGTATAGAAAGGGTTTTTGGAGTCACTGTACCTTTAGCACAATGTTTGGCATTGTCTGTCCTAACACAGTTGGGATGTGTTTGTACACTGCTGATAATTGTTCATGCAAGTCTACTGGCATTACATCACTACATCTCATTGGTAGTATTATAATGAATGCCAAAGGATACTAGGAGCATGTACAAACCCATAGGAGTAGTGTATGTGATTGACCATGTTACTAAGGGCAAGATAATTACAAATGACAGAATCTGAAAGGAGGGCAGGGATAGCCCAGTATATTACATTAGCTATAGGTAAAATAAGTAGAGAAAAGAAACTCAGCTCAGCTACCACCTAAGATGGCAGTAAATGACTTGAGATGTGTAAAAGTAAAAGTAAGTATATATGCTATGTGAAAAGGTATACTTGTATTAAGTCATTAGCAATGTAAATGGATCCAAAAATAATGTGTGATATAAGCCTACAAAAGAAAGACATTATTAACTGAGAAAAAGGTAATAGGTCTAAACAGATTCTGAGTGTTCCAAGCATGGGAAAACCTGGAACCAGTTCTGGAGGTGGTTCTGAGATAATAGTCTCAGAACCCTTGGAGGATGTGGGAAAAACCTTGGAACACCTTCAGAATGAAGAGTTCCAAGATAGGGTTTCAGGACAACCTTTCTGGAGTCACAACCTTTGGAACCTGAGTAACTTGGGACTTGATTGGTAAGGAATGTTATGAAAGAATGCTGGAATAATATATAATAAGGCCAGGAAACACATAGAGCTACAGATAACCAGCTGTAGATAAAAGAATAAGTGTAATATGCAACCTACCTCAGGCATAGCCTAAAACAGGCAGAAAGAATTGAGGCTTTTGAAGATATAGTCATATTTAGTCACTGTAAATGCAGTGATGATTCATGTGAAAAGACACTTATAAATGGATATGAATGGATACTGTAAACAGGAGAAATTGCTAGGGCACAGGAAATTTTCCAGAACTATCTTCAGAAAGGTAATTCCAATATTGGAAAGCTCAGAAGCAGAAACTTCTAAACTCCAAGATTTTGGAACCAGAATGGCTTGGGAGTAGAGGTATAAGGTTGAATACTGAAATGTAAATGTATGAATATATGAATGCTGTAGTAAGGGTAATATATAATTGGAATATAGCACATGATAATATTGAGATCATTAGGGGGATCCCAATTCTATCTATGTGTGCAGAACATACTTGGAGTTCATTTTAGTTCCATACCAATATAAGCTAGTGTAAATGAAGAAAGCAAGGCCACACTTGGTATTCATTTCAGTACCATATCTATATAGGCCAGTATAAATGAACTGCATTGTGGGTGTGGAAGTAAAATGAGTTGGAAGCATGTTCTATATGTGTACTGCTCAGAAGTCATGATTCAATCATTATGGTGTACATGTATACCCTGGAAGGGGTAATAGGGTTTGATCTCTGTAGTGGAATGGTATAACCCTTGTAGGAATGACTAAGTCGGAATGTGAAGCAGAATTATATAAGATGCAAAAAAATTGTGAGATGGTTGATTGCCACATGTTCATATACACCATGTCTGCCATCTATAACCTGGGCAACATCATGACCTGAGCTAATGAGCAGGTCTGGGAACCTGATAGTAATAATGACAACACGGAGACAGTTGTGAGGAAGGAAATGGAGCAGTGACAGTAGGAAAAGGTAGCAAGGCTAAAGGTGGGAGCAGAGGGGGCAGAGGAGAAGGCCAGGATGAAGGCTGAGATAAGGAGAAAGGAGAGAAAGGAGAGATGGGCAAGAGTGGTGAGAAGAAAAGAAGAGAAGGCAGAGAGAAAGAGAAGAGCTGCAGACTGTGCACTGCAATGGGTAAGTGATGGGACAAGCCTCACTGAAGGGGATATTCTAACAAAGGAGCTGTCCAGAATGTGTCAGCAGATGGCAAAACTAAGGGCAAGCAGTGGGAGGTGATGAATATAGAGATAAAAATAGAGAATGGAGGAATATCACAGAAGGGCATGGTTGAAAAGAAAAGGAGGGTAAGGATATGAGAGAAAAGAAAGTTATGGGCAGAAAGGATTGGAAGGGATAAAGGAGGGGAAAGGGATAAAATAATTGTGAGTGGTGTGGTTAGTCAATAGGGCTTATTTCAGTGTTATAGTGCATGAATGTATTGCTAACCATCCCAGTTCTGGTTCCAATGATTCTGATTCCAGAACTACTATTCCAGAAGTACATCTCAAAACCATTCTTTCTGAAGATATTCCAATGTTTTCCCATGCTTTTCTGATGGTTCCCACATGGTCATCTTGGAACCATTTCCAGAGCCATTTCTGGATTTTTCCTTTGCTCTTCTAAACTCAGAATTCTCAGAATTCTCAGAATAAGCTTAGACTACTTGATATTTAGCATTCCAGATGGATATTGCACATATCACACATTTCAAAACTCCCTTGAAATGTGGAATAAGGGCATGTGGATACCAAATGGATGGCCTCCCTGATCACTTTTATCATAGAGCCATCTCACATCATTTATAGTCAAGTTGGGCATGACATACATATGTGCCTGGGCTCAATGGGCATGGCAACAGAAACCAGCCAGGTGATGTACATAAAATCTGTCATATTGCTCTCTATGCTATTGAAATTGCACTAAAGAGCCTTGTCAATGACACCAGGACACAGGTCAAGAATGCCATGCTTCAGAAACTCATGCCAATCATAGATAAAGATGGTATTGACACCATCATTGCCCCTACACACAAGAGAGCATTGCTCCACTGGTTTAAAGCCATTAACCCTACTAGCCAAACTATTTTTCATTTAATAAATGCAAGGGTTCCTGTGGTCCAAATCTTATAATTACTTTTTTCCTAAAAATGTAATTTAGCATATTTGTTAGATCTGGCCACTCTTATTACCATATTTGGTAATTGGCTTACAACTAAATCATCTATAAGATCTGTTGATATATACCATTTGCAAAAGAGCAGACAAGTATAGAGCCCCTGAGTCTCAATATGACCCCTATCACATAGATACCATATAGCTAAAGTTAACACACTTACACCATGTTGTTATTTTTAGTTCCTGGTTAGTTATGGCCAGATCTGTGATTTTAGTAATTCTTAAAAAAGTAAATCAATTAAAAAGATAACATGTTGGTTTAAAGTGCTCCAAATCTTGGGTGGGGTTCTATAATTATATATAAGATTTAAAACCCATATTTAGAACAGTAGCAATATACATCTGAATTTTGAACCATTTACAAAGAATTAGCTATTGCAAATCAGCATAGCCTATCACAGGTTAGATCTTAGGGAGAAAAATGGTCAGATTACAATTCCCCACAATATTTTCCCTTACACTCCCCTCACATTTGGCCTCCTTTATAGTGTTTGAGACATAGTGCAACACTCCCACTTACTCACTTTCCATTTTGGTTAGATTTATCATCAATGCTCTAATGCAGTTTGCACAAGCTTCATGCAACATAGCTGCCAGGCTTTATCTATGACTACCAATGCTCTTCTCAACCCCCTTCTTGACTGTGAGGTAGCCTCCTCATTTTTTCCTTTCCTCTCCTCTTCTTTTTTCAGCATAAATCCTGTCACTTTTCAAATGTTAGTGATTCTTTCTAGGAGTCCAAGATAGCTTCTGCCATCATATCTCTAGGTGTCTACCTTCACAATTTAACCTGTTTTTTTGTATATTAACCTTGCTGATCATCCTGTCCCCTATTTACTCCCCTCTTTCCCTTTGTTCCACTTCTCTCTTTCCCTTTTTTTCTTTTTTTTTTTCATTGCCTTTGATTGATCTGACCTTATTGCACAATGGGTACAAAGTGCATCTGTCCCATTCCTTTCTCACTACTTGTTTTGATCACAGTCTGTTTGCAGAATGTGCTCATAGTATAGTCAGTATACTACCTCCCTTATCACACATGTCCATCTATATCACCAGAAGCAACTCTAGAGAATGTACTGTAAATGTACTGTAGTAAGTTTTTGTTGACTCTATGCTTTCCAGACAAAGAGATCATACTAGAATGCCAATCTGACTGCTATTTTTGTTATCCATGTGGTCTATACACAAGCCATAACCCTGACAATGTTAGGAAGCACATCCATCAAGATTGTGATCCCAGCTTACCTCTTGACGATGTACTGGGTAATTCAACCATCAAAGAAGCACCTGCTCCCACTAGTCAATTACCATTACCTGCTCTCTCAGGCTTACAAACTGCTAGTTAATTATTACCACCTCTGTCCCATGAACAAGGCATCTGTCAATTGCCATCACTACCAATTGATATCCCCTCACATTTGGAGACTAGTTCAAAAATAGTCTCATCTCTTTATCTCACCACTCTATCCATGATAGGTATTATGGTTAACCCCACTCACAGTATCATCATTTGCACACAGTGTTTGAAACAACATTCACACTCATCTTGTCTCAAACTACTTGCTATGTTGTCTCCTACCATCTGAACTTGACTCTGTCATTGATACACTTGGCATTTCAGAAATTCCACCTTTCCCTATCTCATATATCATTCCACCAATACACAGACTCCCCATTAAAACCAGCCTCACATATTCCAGTCCCACTTGTTGCCTTGTTTTCTCTTCAGCATGCACTATTAATGCTATTTCTCCAATAACCAAGAAAACACTGAAAGCTATCCCCCTCTCAAGTGTTTTATACAAAAGATATATGGATTTTGGGGTGTGACTCTCTTGGTCACCATTGATCCTGGACTCACCATCACATAACCTCACTGTAACCTTTCTGAATACCTTGCGCTCATGTACCCTATTAACAACATTTTTACAAAGTTGTTAGAACTAACAGATAATGCTTGTAAGCTGACATTGTTCTTGTATGCAGTGAGATGGCACCACATTGTTCAAGGCCATTTCCCACCCACTATCCAGTAGCTCACTACATTACCTACCCAGCATGATTTCTTGTTTCATGTTGCCAAACAAGTTAGGGATGTGTTCACTTTCATCTACACAGTTGTCAAGAGTATGAAAGTTCTCACTTAACATCATATCCATACACTGAAAGGGTAAGTAGTACCATTTTCACAACTTATTGCCATGCTAATCTTGTTCTAGTGATTTGGTTACAGATGCACTCAAGAATACTCCATTCAGTATGCCTCAAACCAACACATACCTTTGCCAATGCACAAATCACTAGGCACAGTATCTCTGTGCCCTTCTATGCTCCATCAACTACCCCACTGTTTTGTTCCAGCTATTGCAAGACCAACATACACACTGCTTGGCCTTGACATGAGCACTTGGCAATGACTTGGACTCTGATATTAACAAAGAAATCATCAAGCTTTCCTTTGCCATGCTGTCTAGCTATGAGCCTGATGTTGAAAGGGACACCTTGTTGTGTCTCTTGACCCATTTAATTTAATTTTTTCAAGTCTGGGAAGATGGAATGTTTGATTTACCTAGTCCCATTTCTTCTAACCTATATACAGTACCAAGGTATTCAACCTCAAGGGTAGCAAAGGCACATTTCTCAAGTTTGAGATAAAGATTGAGCTCTTCCATATATTTGAGAACTTGTTTGGTGTGGGCAACATGAGTGGCTTCATCTAGGAAAAAGAGAAGAAGATCACCCATGTAGATAACCAACCATCCCTCTGTGATCATATCCCTAAACAAGCCATTCATAAAGTGCTGAAAGATTATGGGAGAGTTGAAGAGGCTAAAGAACATGACAGTGGATTCAAAGAGGCCTTTGTGGAGTAATGAAGGCCACCTTCCATTGATGTCCATTCTTAATATGGACATTGTTGTAACCCCACTGGACATTGAATTTAGTAGAGACCTTGGCATCTTGGAGTTTATCCATGAGGTCAGATACAAGGGATAGTAGGTATGCATTCTAAATGGTATATTCATTGACATAGCAATAGTCTTGGCATGGGCAATGTTTTGCATTCTTCTTTTTGATAAAGGAGAAAGATAAGGCCTATGGGGAGTTGGAAGAGTGAATTTTCCCAGAGGCAAGGTTCTTGTTGAGGAAACCCCCTATAGCCTTATACTCTTCAGAGAAGAGAGAATAAACCTTGCTGATCTTGGGGATAAAGGATTCGTCAAGAATAATATTGTGATCATAGGGGTGGGAAGGGGGTATATAGTTGGTTGCTTCCTTGGAGAATACAAAAGCAAACTCTTGATATTAGAGGGGTAACATAGGATTTGGATTGGCTTTATTGGTAACAGCAGCCAGCTCTGTGATGGTGGTGAGTTTGGCTATATAGGGGGATCCAAGAGGGCTAAAGCAGTTAATGTAATGTATGGTATAGTAGATATAGCAGTTGTCAAGGGCCTGTTTGAGGAATTGGTATTTATTCTCATGTTTGAGATACTTATGAAGATGATGATCCATAACAGAGTCAACACTACAATGGCAAGGGAGTTAAGGTATAGGTTTGTGATATTGCATTGTGGCAGTTGAGGTTATCTACATGCATCAAGCAGAGATTGTGGGATTCATCTGTGGACTCCTTGATAGAGAGGGTCTTTATAGGTCAGTCAATACTTGGATTGGCTTTTTTCAGCCAAGGGAGCCCAAGAATGATGTTTTTCTTATCACAGGTGAGAATATAGAGTGTGACAAGGTGGTAAATACCATGAATTGAGACAAAGAGGTTACACAAGTGGGTGATCTGCACATTTGCATTACAGGAGAAATTAGCATTCTGGAAAAAGAAAGGTTTTAGGAGTTTGACTAAGGGAAGGCAATGGGTCTTGGCAAAGTTGTGGTTGATAAAGCAAATATCAGCTTTGCCATTAACAATGGTAGTGATGTTAATGGCTGTCATAGTATGCAAGGGTATGATTAGCTGAACAGGGATTTGCATTGACTTCATAGTGGATTGTACAGTTACCATGGCATAGAGAGAAGGGGGAGACTTGCATCAAAGAAGTTCCCTGGTTTAAAATCCAAAGATGAGACATCTTTGTCCTTGTTGTTGTTATCATCTTTCACTTCATTTAATTCTGGGAGTTCTTCTTCTTTCTTAACCCAATAGATGTATTGTTCCATGGATTTCTTGGCAGGGATGGTAAAGTGGAAACATGCTATACTGAGATACCCAGGATTGTAGCATTGGATATAAAGCTTCTTCTTAATACATCTCTTGCATTTCTCCAGGGTGAGCTTGGAAACACATATGGTATCTATGTCCATGGTATTGGGATCATAAGGGATCACCTTGGGTTTGGCAAAGTTATAGTATATGTTTTTGGGTACTGAGGTGTTGTACTTTAGAATTTCATTAGCCCATTTCCATTGAGTCTAGAAATAGATAGCCTTGTCTTATCAATCAGTGATGATGATAGGGATAATATCCATGGTGATAATACATTGCATAAGGGAGTTTGGAATACCCATGGAGTAGTACCCAATTGAAATGCTTGGGTCATTGATTTGAGAGAGAGCTACTTTGTTTTTGAATTCTAAGGTATATACAGCAAGGGTAACCCAGATGCTTTCTTTATGACCCAGTAAGTGGAGAGCTGTTATGCTTGACCCAGGTAAGGCCAAGTGTAGACTTGAAAAGCTAAGGAAAGTCTGACCAACTGAAGAACTCCTTGTGAGGTCAAGGGTTATTGAGCTGGCATAGCTACAACAGAGGGAATGCCCCATAGGGCTCAGAGTCATAGAGCAGTAGTAGCTGCAACAAAGGAAATGCCTGTTAGGGCCAAAGGTTAAGGAGCAATAACAGCTATGACAAGAGAAATGCCCAATAGGGCCTAGGATTAGGGAACAGTGACAGCTGTGATTGAGAAGTACCCTTTTGGGTCTAAGGTTCCAAGGTATCAGGAAAGGGGATACCCAATAGGGTTCAGGGTTATGGAGCAGTGATATAGTGGCTCAAATAAGTGTCCCAATGTTGGGCCATTTTGGAAAGACTTGACATTTGCAAGAGAACCAAGATGAATTAGCTCTAACCC
>JBBPRD010000525.1:0-12405 GCA_038092855.1 Boletus piedmontensis
TCTGCAGGTGTTGTCCGGGAGACAACCATGGTCGGAAGTTCGGGAAGATGCAGCTGTCATTTTACGCTTGGCGAAAGGCCACATGCCAGGCCGGCCAGGGTCTGGAACGATGGATGACTCGCATTGGAACTTAGTTCAACGTTGCTGGTCACCCATGGAGGAACGACCAGCTGCAGAGGAGATAATCGATACCATCCGAGGATTCTTTGGGGATTACTCACAGCCCCGGTCTCTTGATGAGTTGCTGGTATCTGGGTTGAGCCAGGCTGATTCTGTTGTGGATGGGTCACCACTGTACCTCAGACAAGCTATGACGGAGGTCCCAAGGAGAGATGTCAACGTCGTTGACAAGGATAATCAGGCAAGGTATATGCTGATGACTACATCGATGCAGTCCAATCATACTGATGCTCCGAATATTATTCACCCATCAAGGGCATACCATATTCCCTCTGAAAGGTGTGCACTTTTACCTCCGGTGTTTTCTAGTGGTGCTGAACACAAACGTGGAATGCCCACACTACAGTATGTAAACGATATTGACGAGCTCTACGACGCACATTTTCTTGACGAGCACCAGCTTCAGACTGTTCTATGTGATGGGGGTAGGCTCTTGAGCATATACAGCGCTACCATTGAAGAGTTGCTCAACCTGCTGCCAGAGTCTGCGGACAACGATGGGTCCGTCTCACTGACCCCAAATGCGTCGGGCTCGGACCGACTCCGCGAAGACGATTATTCTTGTATGCCGACGGCAGACAGGCAGCCAAGGTTCAGAGTGATTACAGCGGATGCGTACGTAGAACATTCTTGGAAGAGGCAGCGTATCACGGTGTAGGCGTACATTTTCCGCCATATCTATTCTTCCGGTGAAGAATTGTACTCTCCTCTCGCGTGTTCCGCGCTGGAAGCGAAATCGCAGGTTGCTCGTTCACAATACTCTCCTCGACTCTGAGTGCCACGCTGCGTAGGGCCCCTTGTTTTGCGAACAGCGTCTCGTTGAGCTGGAGGACCGCATAATGCAAGTGAGAGACGATATGTTCATGGAGACGTCCCAGAGACGAGATTGGCACTAATGAAGGTGTGAGACGACTGTATCGTCATGATAAGAAAGAAATTTCCACTTTTATGACCAACTGTGCGTTCATCAATGTGGGACGAGGCGTGATGAGACTTGCCATAGTGACCTCCACGCATAACGTATTCTTCATCGATGAGGATGTAGCAGGCAATTTGATCCGCATTGTTCGTGTATATTGGTTATTCCTCGCATTAATTGATGAATAGTATCGAATTCGCCAGGTTCCTGCCACTGTTCCGATGGATATGGCTGGAATCGCTACTGCACTTCGACACGCACTCATAGAATGCAGGGAGCCCGATTACATCTATAATCAGATGTCAATGACAAACAACTACATGCTTGAGTCAGCGAATGCTGGAAGATCACCCTTCTTTTCGTTTCAAGACGATACAGTACGCGTCAATTCAAACATAGCGTAAGTTATGCGATTTTTTCAATGTACCTCGAAGGCTTACTTTTATGTCAGGATTGACTGGTGTAGCGCGCATTTTGGATGTCCTGGGGGTTCCCGGTTCCACGAAGTACTGCAGCCTGCGGTATTCGAATACTGTTTGAGGTGTTTCAAGTCCAATCCAACGAAAGGAGACGACGGTGTGTGGCAAGCCCGTCAGTCGGTTGATATCTCGATCGGAGCAAGACCAGAACTGAAACCCAAACTTCTTGAAACGCTTGCTCTTGGCATCCAATATGCTCTCAACAACGAGTGTTCTCAAACTGTGACCTTTGCTTCGTAACGTTGCGCACGGTGACCGCGTCATCGGATGCGTTGTACTTACTAAATGTAGTTCGAGTTAGTGAAGAAATGAATATAGTCGGGTTTGGGGTAGATCATCCTGCGTATGACAGCATTGCGGATATCCTCACACAACGGATGGATCAATATTTTAGACTCACCTAGTATGATATCATTGAAATGTGAACCTGGAGGACCCGGTGCTCGTGTCACGTGACGTTCCATACGGTTGCCGGGCCACCCTCATGACTGTGTCAACCAGCCCTGCGAAAAGAAACAGTAAATACCTAAGAAATTAAAGGTTCCCGTAAATCGTTCATGTATGTATATGTTGCTTGATCATTTGAGTGAGGATAATTCATTTAGTGTGTTTTCTGGATCGTGTCCCCTGCACCATCAAGGACCCCGTGAACTTCCCTAATTGGGTCGCATTCAATGAACCAAACTGTGGAGCTCCGCACGTTACTGTAGCATGGTCGGACTCTGACGAGCTCCATATTCGACAAGCTGCGACTTTGGTATCTTTGACAATTGTTTGATGCTTGCTCGTTATAGAGAATTTTCTCCGAGTGGCCTTACAATGGTGCACCATGCTGTCTGGTTCCACGTTTTGGTGCCGGTTTACTCCTCTGGTAAGATCACCAGACCGCCTGCATGAGGAGACGCTGAGCGATCGATATACCAGCTGCCTATCGTTTCAGCTCTAATGCCATTCTAAATCATGGCCGAGGATAGCAACCTGTCGTTGCACATGTCGCCCAGAGCCACAGTCTCAACACGACAGACTCTACCGAGTGTCACCAAGATGAAATGGTGTTATACCGGGAAGAGTTCTCTTTTTCTGCCCTATAGCAGTAGAACTGGTGGAATCGAGGACACTACGAAGCTTCAGTTCCCAGGGCTATCAACTACAATGCCTGCCAGATTCCATCTCTAGTACTTCTTCCACCTGAGAAGTCTACAGAGTAGGTGGATATCGATATCGGCAGAATGACTAAGGGTAACATGCTGATGATGACAAGATTTGTAGCAAGATAAGGGGATCCGGACAGCGCCAGGAGTCCGCCGACGCGAACGATATGTCAAGGATGGCAGCTGTAGAACTGTACGATTCGCGCAGCGGTAAAATATGACGAAGTATGAACCGAACAAGGTACGTTCCCCTTCAGTTACATGAAATCTATCAGGTTACGAAGACTCTGGATGTGGCCGTGGCCGTGGGATTCATCAAGGAATCGGACGCAATAGTCTTACCTCCGCAGCGTTCCCCTCCTTAGGGCCACTTATGTCTTCCTCGGCATTTTATACGCCGCAGTGTTGATCTAATCACCGTCCGCTTTCGCCTTAGCGGATACGACGACCTGACTGCCGAAGCGAGTAAGCATAGACTGCAGCACATAGTTGGAACTTAGCTTATCCATTTCAAACACAGTGGACGTAAAAAAATATTTTTGGACTTCGTGCATGGATCCGAAATTCGTGTTCGGTCCTAAAATGTATCTGAGGTGGCTATGTCTGCGGTGTGTCTCAAAGAGATTTAAAGTGCACATCAGGTTCACAAAGTATGATCAATATCCCTACCTCCAGTCTGTCCACTCAGCAATGTCCTTCATCCAGCGCCTGGTATCACCTAAACTGCCAACTGCACTTGCAACTCATTCGCACGTAGAATTAAATGGCTATGATCTCTTCTTGCACCATGTATACATTCTTCCCGACGATTTTCTCAGTGCTGACGTTGAACCCAGATCAACAATGTTCATGTCCTGCCAACAGAACTTGACGTCTCCAAGTTTGACGAGGCTCTCTCCAAAGTTCTACAACTATACCCACATGTTGCGGGGCGGCTTCGGTGTAACGATGGGCATTGGTTTGTGGGTTGATTTGCAGGAATCAACCAGGCCTCTGTCTCACCTATCTTAGATTGAACTCACCAATAGTGCTGTCCCTGTGCAGATTGATTACAAGCTCGACACGAGCTCTGACTCGCTTCTGAATGGCGATTGGGTCATCCAGGATGATATATCCCCGTTCCTAAACGATCAACCTACCGGTCCTACCCTTATCAACAGTGGTGTTCCTCTTCTTCGCTTTAAATTGACCTTTTTTAATAATGAGACGTGTGTTGGTGTCTCTTGGAGCCACACCCTTGGTTTGCAGCTTACCCTGATCCCATTCGTATGCTTCTGATCCCTCAACACTAGGTGATGCGATCGTGCTGTCGCGTTTCATGCACACGCTCTCCCAATTTTATCAAGGCCTAGCTCCAAAGTATGCGGCCCCAACCTTCAAGAAACCCCACATTCCCACATCATCATGTCCTATTACGGATCAGTCATGGCCCCGCATGTCCCAATCACACTACATTCGGCCGTTTACCGAAACTGAACTTGACGGAATGTTTTCTGAAAAATGCAAAAATGTAGAACATCTAAGATGGCGGTTTGACAGCCATGACCTCGCCGAACTTCGTTCGGCACTTTCTGGGCAGAAGGGGACCTACCTCTCGCAGCAAGACTGTCTCACTGCCTATCTCGTGGCTATATTAAATTATAACAGAAGCATATCTGTGCAACATGTCGTGAATATCAGCAGCGTAAGTCAATCCATATGCTTGACGCTGGTGGTCTCATCTATTTTCAGTTTCGTAACATAAGCGCTCCCTTCGTCGATGAATATGTGGTAGGAAATTTGATACAGGATGTTCGTGTATATCAGTCATCCCCTCGAATTGATTGATGAATAGTGTTGAATTCACCAGATTCCCGCTACTGTTCCGACGGATATGGCTGGAATCGCTACTGCACTTCGACATGCGCTCATAGAATGCAGGGATCCCGAGTACATCTATAATCGGGTTTTCCTCGCACACAACACCATACTTGAGGCAGCGAGTGTTGGAAGATCACCCTTCTTTACGTTTCAAGGCCACATAGTCGGGGTCAATTCAAACGTAGGGTAAGTTATGGGACTTTTTTACTGTCACTCAAAGGCTTATCTTTACTTCAGGATCGATTGGTGTAGTGCGCATTTTGGATACCCAGACGGCTCCCGTTTCCATACACATGGAGTGTTCGAACTCTATATGAGATGTTTCAAGTCCAATCCAACGAAAGGAGACGATGGTGTATGGCGAGCTCGTCCGTCGGTTGATGTCTCATTCGGAGTAGGACCAGAGCTGAAACCTAACCTTCTTGAAACTCTTGCTCTTGGTGTCCAACATGCTCTCAACAACGAGCGTTCTCAAACTGTATAACCTTTGTTTCGTAAAGTTGCGCACGACGACCGCGTCATCGGATGCGTTGTACTGATTATATGTACTTCGAGTTAGTGAAGAAATGAATACTATGCATTACATGGGTGTCGCGTTCACGGACCTATGGTAAATAGCAATTTGCGTGAGCCCGCGCAAGGCCACACGTCTTCAAGACTTTGTTCTCCATCTTGCCGTGCACCACTGCACTCCAAACGACGTGCGAGAACGGACAACACAATGCTCACCGCCCATGTCTTCCAAATTGCCCACGATCCGTGCAATATGTTTTTTGGTTCTTTCTCTCCGGTCCACGGAGTCTCTCCAACCTTTGTGATAGTAACAAATCAGCTTGCGAGCCATCAATTAAACCTGATGAAAAGTGGTATCCAAAACAACATTCAATCAAAGATATACGAGAGGCCATCCCTCTATCATGTCCGACGAAAAAAAAATCACACCCCAGGGACCACTTCACATCAATCGCCTCAATTCCTGACGCGCAGCCTGGAGCCTCTGCATCTTCTCCTGAAGATCTCGGCGGGACGAGACGATGTGGATGCGTTCCTCCAACATGCGACTGCAGCGAGCGTACCCGTCCGGCCCGGTGATTTGAAGCCCATCCTGGAGGACCTTGAAGATTCCCTGCTGTATACCGAGCACGATTTCGTGGTCGATTGCCATTGGAACCATGTCTGCAAAGCGTTTGTAGGCGACTGCAGAAAATGCACGCCGTGTTAGCCAACTTATTCTATTCACGTTATTGGGAACAGCCAAGGGCCGACTCTACCTTGAAAGTACGCCCGAACGCTCGCCATGATGTTCAGAGCCGCTTCCATTGGGTCGGGAGGGAGGAGCTTGGGCAGGTCGGTCACTTGTACCGATATCCCGATTTCGTTGAGGCCAGAGAGGACCCTATTGATGGGGCCCTCGTAGGATCGTCGATCCCGCCGGAGCTTGTCTGCCAAATCGTTCTCGTCCCGAGTGGCTTTGTAGTGGGCTAGGAACTTGTCTTTATAGTCCGCATAATAGTGTGTATTGAGGGTGGTTGGGTTCCCCTCGAGGTCGAGCAACCATTGGATTTTTTCTTTGGTTCTCTCGGCAGCTTTCTCGAGGTGGTCATTAACGATTATCCTATGTTATGATGAAGATTTGCGGTTACCAGCGAGGAACACCTAACGTACAGAATAGATTGCTTTGCGTTCCCGTTGCCCATGTGCTCGAAATGGAGTTCGACAAGTTTCGCAAGATCGGCTCTCAAAACCGCGTAAACTCGTTCAGAGAGGACCATCGCTGGTCCATTCCACTTGTCCGTGATTTGTTTGATGTAAGCACATTGAACTTCGAAAGGATAGTTGTCTGGAAGTTCACGGGTACGTGCACTGGTGCGAATTTCCATCAAGCTGTGATATCAGAAGGAGAAAATAGAGGAGAACACCCACCCTTGTGCTCGCTTTAGGACTTCGTCGACATATATCTTCTTCCGGTCGGCATGAGACTCCACCGCATCATTATCTCCATCCTCGTTGGCCAGAAATGCCGCCTTTGGCAGTTCCTTCTGCACTGTATTCTGCCAAGGGACAAAGTTAGGAGCAGTCCTCCGTATATCGGATTTGAAAGTTTCTTGATAAGGGCGAATGGTTTGAAGCAGTCCGTCTTCCTCGGGAGTGCCCTTGACGCGGTGTTCTAGATCTCGGACGAACCTTCCAAGGGCATGGAGTACTTCACCGATAGGATCTGTGGACGGAGCTTTGGGGAGAACGCGTAACTTTGTTTCTACTTCCTGAATCGCGTTTATCAGCTCTTCTTGGATCATTGGGAGCCTTGTTGTGTTTCGAAAGTTTGTCAATGTCTACGATCACAAGCGATACCCAACTCACCTCTTTGCGATTAGCTCCGACAGAATGAGGCTTAGCCTCTCCGTTAGGGAGCTCGTCCGCAGGAATCGTTGGTACTGTGGTTCGAGAGAAGACCATGGTTGTGTTGAGCTAAACCATTGGTTTTCCTGTCGCCGCGCCTCTGCCCACGTGATCCCCCTCGAGACGTCCTGCGGAGAAGGTTGTTTGACGCAGTACCAGTTGTTGAGCAAAGGTTCAGTTTCGTTTCGGAGGATCTTGAGCCAAGCAGGCTCGTTACCTGACTCGATGCGATCGGGTTTAGTGAGAACACCTGTCAAAGCATGAATTAGTGCTTGTGTGGTAGAAACAAGGAAAACTTGATCGACAGAGACTCACCGACGGTTCTCTTCCCATCCGGGTCGTACTGCTTTGTGAGATTATGTGCACCCTGATTCTCAAAGTCGGCTGGTGGAATGACGAGATGAGACATCCGAAATCCAAAACGAAATCTCGACACTGACTCTCGCATGCAACGGTGAGCAGAATGACGCAGCTCGGCTTCTCTATATATGAGGCAACCAAAGACTTGACGAGGTCGATGTCATGTTCGTTGCCTCCTGCTCCGACACTGGCAATGAGACCAGGGAGATCCACGAACGAGAGATCTGTGAGTTCTGGACCGCTGATCTCCAACGAAACATAGTTCTTCGAAAACGACAATTCGTTTTCATCTGGCAGGTCATCCTGGTGAAGGTACTTTTTAGGGTCCTCGGATGGGTTGAGGATGGCTCGCTGGGCGCGCCGAATGCGATCTTCGACCAAGGATTTGGAGGTGATAGGACCGCCGAAGGGAACGACTTTGACGGGGATGGGCACACCCTTGGCGTCGGTGATAAAGTGGAGTTTCACCAAGCAATTCCACTGTAAATAAGAGTGCGAGAGCTTGCACTCCGTAGGACATCTGCAGAAAGGTAAGCATACAGTCGGGTCTGAAGACAAACAACTCACCTGGTACAGGTTCCCGATGAGCGAGGTAGTGTGATGCCAGAGATGGCCTCAATGAGAGATGACTTGCCCGCGCTCTGGTTTCCGATGACTGCGATCATAGGTAGGTCGATGTCGGTTTGTACGCTGTCGAACACATGTCACGGACACTCCAAGGCAGTTGGAGCGAAAGGAAACATACCCAGTATCGCGTAGCCGGTTGATCAGCTGAAGCATTGCCTTGCGACTGCTAGTATTACTGGGGTCTGAGAGCCCTACAGCCACCTCATCATCGGGGTGACCGACAGCGACTGGCGTCGGCTCTCCGACTCCAGTATCGCTCGGAACGGAGTCGGTGGATTCTGCTGTAAACATGGAGGAGTTTGAGCCTGCCCTGGCTCGTGGATTCAATGGAGTGGTTGCAATGGATGCACGGCTCATGACGACTGAAAAATCTGGGACGAAATGTTCGATGACGGCTGGGAGCCATCACGAGGGGTTTATATAGGTTGCACGCATTGTGGGTGCTTCCTGTGGGGCTGTATTGTGAGTGACTTCCTGTGGCTCGACGTCGTCGGAAGGAGATCCACGTTACACAAGCCTAGTATCAGTCCGTTGCCACTACCAACCAGGCCCCTCTTATCATTCCCGCAGGCAGTCCACCCTGACTGCGTGACTACTTTGTTGTTATACCGCACGTAAAAAAGTTTCCAGGTCCTCTTCTTCCTTGTTGTAGTTCTTCAAAGTATCCACAGTTGCATCGCTTACTGCAACTGCATGCCGGCGTGGCAATGGTAACAATGCCTGCCTTGAAGTTGTATTTCCTGAAATGATGTCGCAGATCTGTGAATTCGTGCCCACTGTGGACCTGCGTGGAAACAGAAGAAGGCACAGGATGCATACCCGAGGACTGCCATGGTTCACGAACCTTGAGCTTATTCCTGTATTGCTTGTACTAGGGAGTATGAGCTATACCCAGTACTTGTTAACCCCGGTCCGGATCAGCGCTGAAGTTTAGGTTGCCGTTCACCTTCGTCGTAGTCTCTATGCCTTACATATTGACATATCCCACAAGCCGCGAAAAGAGCAAATCATAGTCATGTCTGCTCATGTGACTACAAAGAAGATCGCCAAAGTCGGCTGGATTCAGTGAACAGGTTAGAATATTCGTGGGACAATCGAGCTGTGTGGGTTAGTTAAGTTCTCCAAGTCGCAACCCTCCCCGCAAAGTCCACAGACTCCCATTGCTTGTCGATAACGTCGCTTGGCCAACACCGTACGACTACTAGAATATCCCTATTAGATTTTCTTCCCCGTCCGCGGCCATGTCTTTGAGGATCTCCCGCGCGTCCCGCGCCGGACGCGAAATCGCAGGCCGCTCGTTTGCCGCGCTCTCCTTGACCTTGAGCGCTACACTGCGCAATACTCCTTGTTTGGCGAACATCGTCTCGTCAGGCCGGACAGGCTCATCAGTGTCCTCGGGTCGAAGGATTGCAAGGATAGTATGAGACGATAATACTGACGCAGGCGTCCCGGAGACAAGATAGGCACTAACGGAAGGTGTAAGAGGATCGTATCGTCATCCAAAGGAAGCAATCCGAAATTCTCACTTTACGACCGACTTGAGTGACCGCGGGCTCGTGGACAAGGACGCGACGAGACTCGCCATCGCTTGGATGTAGTGATCTGTACACACATCAAGTACATGAGATCAATATCAGTCATCGGAAATTGCTCCCATTTTCTGACCTTCATGCGTCCCACGGAACGCTTCGTGTACCAATTCAACACAGGCCTCCCTGACCTTGTCACCCACCCCGCCGTGCACGACCGCGCTTCGAACGACGTGCGACAACGCCAACACAAAGCTTGCCGCAATTTCCTCCTCGCTTCCTCGCGCACCTGCGATGAGCTCCGTCACCACCGGATCTACACGCGGTTGACTCCGCATCAGAACCCCGAGCGCGTCCACAGCGCGCGTGCGTACGACGATGCTCGACGGATCGCTCACGGACTTAACAAACGTCCGCTGCAACTGTGGGAAGAACGGCTTGACATGGTTCGGTATCCTTTCCAGCATCGCAGCAAGCGCAGACAAGATCGCAGTCTTGACACCGGGTGGATAGGTCGTTGCTTGTGTTGCCACGCGGATGAGCGGACCGGTGAAGGGGACAACAAATGGTTTGATGGCAGATTCGTCAGTGCGCTCGACGAGGTCCCCGATCGCATGGGCAGCGTTTTCGCGTTGTTCATTGCTTCCCGTGGTGAGACCTGCAATGATGATGGGCACGGTGGGTGCCACACCCTTGGGCAAGCTGAACCCAGGCACAGTCCGTCCTGGAGCCCCCGTCCCTTCAATGGTCCGGCGAAGCGGAACGACCAAAGACTCCAGTTCGTCCTTGGGCACAGACTTGGAAAACGTATCAAACGCTTTCCAGGCCGCTGTATGAACGTCGACCACGAGATCATCAAACAAGGTGATCAGTTGTCGAACCCAATCTACCCGGTACAAAGACGAGTCGAGTTCGGATTCCTCGCAGAACATGGAAAATAGTTCGCAAGCGCTAGCACGCCGCGTCGGCGCGTCGCTCTTTGTCCTATCAGATCCCAAGTCAGTCGGTGGTGGCGGAAAGAACGCGACATCGAGACCACTCGCGCGTACCATCCAAGCAGTAGTAGCATCAACGTATTCAACCCTTCTGGATCCTCGATCGATCCAAGCAATGCACGCAATGCCTCATCCAAAGCAGCAAGTAATTCTTCGTCCTTCTCCTCCAGTACCTTGACCAATGCATTCAAGATGACCGTCAGCCGCTTGCTGAGCGCGTTACCAGCCACAGTGACAAGGGATGCAAGCGCGCGTGCATTAAACACCGTCATTGGGGTGGCAATCAACGTAGGGATCAACACGGGGAACACCGTCGCCGCCCGAACCTAGCGCATACACCCATCAGAACGCTCGTCATTTTCTTCTCTCGCCCAGAGAAGTTGTCACTCACCGACATGACCTCCCGAAGAGCCTGGAGGGCAGTCCCAGAGCTCTCACCAGGTTGACGGAGAACTTCCAACAGCGTAGGTATTGTCTGATCGATGGCTTTGGCCCCGATGTACTCCTGAAGTGTGTCAAAGGCTTTCGCGGCCGCCGTTCTGACAGTCCCATCATCATCAACGAGTGAGGTCCGGACCATATTGATGATCTCGCTCTCATGACCCTCGCGCTGCGTATCGGTCGTACTCTCCCTGGAAAGACCGTTAACAGAGAGGACAACAGCACCTGAAGTGAGGAATACACCTACATAATATCTGACAACATGAGGCATACACCTTGGCGGGTACGTGCATTGGGCGACGCGACCGTATTTTGCAAAATTGGAATAATCTCGCCCAAGATCTTTTCGCCAAACTTGCGACACAGCTCAGCGGTCGTCCGCGTTGCGGTCTACGCTCCCAATAGATGAGGAACACGCAATCCGACGATGAAAGAGATAGTACTGACCTCCTGCTGCTCAAACTCATCGCTCGGACACAACTTGACAAGCTGACCAACTAACTCTGGCAGAATCTCACGAACTAGGAGAAAAGAGGACACGAAATGAGCTGATGGTTTCTCGTTTAAAGTTGTACTCACCCGTTCTAGGCGTGTTGTGCACAAGCGCCTTCCAGATATGGATGGACGACTGACGGACGACGTTGACGGCGTCTTGTCTCGCCAGGTACAGCGCCGACAGAATACGATCTCGTCGTTCAGCACCCAGCACCTCCGTAAGCGCCCGACGGGAGGAATCCGCCACAGCAGCCTCCGCCACCTCTTCTTCGTCCCCAGTCTCAGCCTTGCTCGTAATCCCAGACACCTTGAACAACAACTCTCCCACAAGCGTGATCGAGGATTGCTAGAAGAGAAATCAACATCAACAAACGGTATCAGCCCACGCGTGGGACGGAGAAAAACGACATCAAGGAAACACCCACCCTGATCCGCCACCCAGGATCAAACATTCCTTGCTCCAGCTCGGGTAACAACAAATCGATAGCCTTGCTCGAATAGTTGGTCACGATCATCCTCCCCGCTCGCATCGCCGCCTCCCTGACGTGCTCCTCCGCATCCGACAGCCCACTCAGGATCGGAGCGATGATCTTGGGCAGATGTGGCTGGAACCGGTTCCCAAACGTCGCGGGCAGGTAGACAAGGAGCGACATGAAGCCTTCGCGCACGGTACTCCGCGGGGACTGCGCGTTCGCGATGATGTCCGGCAAGAGTCCCTCGAGACGGTCCATACCGAGTCCAGAGAGGACCTCGCTCAGCCCTTGTGCGGCACCTTGTCGATCGACGCCAGACGTCTCCGTCTTGAGCGTCCTCAGCAGGCCAGGCACGAGATCTGGGAAGTGGACTTCCCCGAGTCGCTCGACGAGCGTGCCGAGGGTCTTGGCGGCAGTCGCACGTGCTTCTGGAACCGGGTCGACAAGCACGATGTGGACCATGGGCAACAAACTCGACAGGTACGGCACAAAGTCC
>JBBPRD010000526.1:0-12374 GCA_038092855.1 Boletus piedmontensis
ATCCCCACTCACCTCATGCATTGAATTAAATTCAATAGCTGGCAGCAAGTGTGAAATTTGCAGATTAATGATTGCTGGATAGTCTCTCTTGCCTTCTCACTTTGAAGTTGCTTATTCCCTGAATAGAGACAGATACTCTGTGTTAGCTTCTGTCTATAGCAATAATCACTTACAGGCTATCTCCAAAGAGATATAAAAACAGCATAAATTATTCCATCCAAGTCTCAAGAATGTCTTCACTAAGGGATCTGGGATGTGATAGGGTTAATAAGCCAGCAAGAGTAGATTGCTTGACTCCAAGTTGTAAACATTGCCTTAATAGCAGGCCTTTTCACACTCCAACCATTCTCATAAATAGAGACCACACAAATTGTCACAATAGAATATTAACTTGAGCCTGTGCAGGGTCATGGTTTTTCTGGTCTTCAGCTCATGAACCCTAGCTAAATTCTGTTGCTGTGACAAACATCATTGGATCATGTCCAGGCATTGGTCAAGTAATTGTTATCAATATAATGAATATTGTTGCTGTTATACCCCAGCTGCCAGTGAAATAGAGACTAATGAAATCCTCTCATCACCATGCATCACAAGGGCTATGATTTGAATCAGTCAAAATAGCATAATATATAGCCTAACTTGCTCTCTCTCCCCTTCCAGTGATTTAGTTACCTAAGGCCCATCAGGTTGTGAAGTGAGTATGGCCATTGTCAGTGGAACTCATTAAGGAATTGGATGCATTAATTACACCTCCACTGCAGTAGTCCTTTTCTTATAAAATATTAAGAACATGATCTCCAGGTAACTCCGCAACTTCCAGAGTTATTACAAGTAGTCAGGACTTAACTTCTGTTGGCGACCCTAACCTAATAAAGACTAGGTCATTACCACAAGATACTGACTTGGAGACAAGTGAAGAGTAGGGGAATCCTGACAAGAACTTGACTGAAGTTCTTGGGGCATTCATTGACACCACTTATATACTAGTACATGATGCACACGGACCAACATGCCGTGAGAGCATAACTATCTCTAATAGATATAGTATCAACACTAATTAAATAAATGTGTATGCAGCACATCTTCTAAGAAGATCAGAAATGGAAGAGAAGCACACAGAGATGAACATGGGACAAGAAGAAGAACCCTCAGGGTCTTCAGGGTCATCAGAGATTAAATACACATGTCTGGAGATCACACAGCAGATCCCAGCAGAGCCATTCTACAGAGAAGGGTGCACAGCAGCCATGTTACTCTGAGTCAGAATGTCACATGATCATAACTCATAGTCCATTTAGTATTGTAGTCATCACATGACAAGTCATGTGATCATGGAAAAGAATAAAAAAAAGTATGTATCATAACAGCTTCACTGTGTATGGTGCACTCTTGCCAGAGTTCACATCCCGGATTTCAGAGTTGGGACAGATAAAGGACTTAGACGCTTTTGGGAAACATCAAGTCGAGCAAGGGTCAGAGGTAGGCTATCAAGGCTTTGGCTTTGGATCAGGAGAAGGGATCTAAGTTGATATTCAAACTGAAGAACTACATGGCTCGGAGTACAGGAGTTTATATACAAAGTCCAGAATGGATTAGTAACAGGGATTGGTAAGGGAATCCATAATCTGATGAGTAAGTAAGTAATGGAATGGAGAGTTCAGGGATGTGAGAACCGGAGCTGTGCTCCTAAGCAAGACACAGCGTCGGGAGATAAACTAACACAAGACTTAAAGTTACAGCTATACAAAGTAGAATGAAGAGAAGAAATAGGGGACGAGGGAAGTCTGGATGGATGGGGCAGCATCCTCTGTGAGAGCACTCCGGAGTTGGTTGAATGGTCATCCAGAGGTGTGGAGTTGGGACTTGGGATTTTCTGGGATATGACATAAAAGCAACTTAGGTTTCTGTTTATTCAATGCATAACTGCATCATGGTAATTTGTTTCTTCCTCCACATGTTACATGCCACAGTGTTAATCTGATTATAGCCCATTTATCTTAATTACCAGGTATAAAAACCTGAATACCAAAGCAAGTAAGTGGCATACTCAGCATATAGTTAGTACTTACCAGGTTAAGGGATTCATTTCAAACACAGTGGACATAAATAATATGTTCAGACTTCTTTGGATGCTGTGCATTGACCTGAAATTCTTATTCAGTCCTAAAGTATATCTGAGGTGCCCAAGTCTGCTCATTAATGGGTCTCAAAGAGGTTTAAAGTGCACATTAGGTCCATGAAGTGTAATTAACCACCCAATCTCCACTCTATCCACTCAGGAATGTCTTTCATCCAGCATCTTGTATCATCTAAACTGCCAGCTGCCCTTGCAACTCATTCACACATAGAATTACCTGGCTATGGTCTCTACTTGAACAATGTATGCATTCTTTCCAATGATTTTCTCAGTGCTTATGTTAGGTTCAGATCAACCATGTTCATGTGCTCCTAACAGAACTTGATGTCCCCAAATTGATGAGGCTCTCTCTAAAGTTCTGCAACTATACCCACACATTGCAGGGCAGCTTCAGTGTAGTGATGGGTGTTGGTTTGTGAATTGATTTGTGGGAATTAGCTAAGTTTCTACTCCCACCTCCTAGATTGAACTCACCAATACTGCTATTCCTGTGGAGATTGATTACAAGCTTGACATGAGCTCTGACTCACTCCTGAACAGTGATTGTGTCATCCAGGATGATATATCTCCATTCCTAAGCCATCAACCCATAAGTACTAGGCTTGTCAACCACTATGCCCCTCTTCTTCATCTTAAATTGACCTTTTTAATAATAAAACATGTATCAGTGTCTCTTGGAATCACACACTTGGTTTGTAGTTTATCCTGATTCCATTCACATGCTTCTCATTGCTCAACATTAGGTGATGCTACTGTGCTATCTCGTTTCATGCACACACTCTCCTAGTTCTATCAAGGCCTACCTAAGCACATGGTTCCGGGCTTCAAGAAACATCATTTTCCCACACCATCGTGCTCTATTACAGATGAGTTTTGGCCCCACATGTCCCACCTACACAACACTCCCCTCCTCACCGAACTTGATGCAATATTTTCCAAAAGGTGCAAAAATGTAGAACACCTAAAATGGCGGTTTGACAACCATGACCTCGCTAAACCTTGCTCGACACTTTCTGGAGAGAAGGGGAACTTAGTATCTCTCGAAACAAGACTGTTTCATCGCTTATCTCATGGCTATATTAAATCATAACAGAAGCATACCTGTGCAAAATGTCGTGAATACAAGCAGTGTAAGTCAGTTCATATGCTCGATGCTAGTGTCTCGAAACTCTTACTCTTGGTATCCAATGTACTCTCAACAACGAGCGTTCTAAAACTATTTTGTAACGTTGCGCACAGTGACACCGTCATTAGATCTGTTGTATGTACTTAGGTGCTTTGAGCTAGAGAAAATATGAATGCCCTGCGCTACACGGCAAAAGTGGCGTTCGGGGGCCCATATGTTAACGTCACAGTGACTGCCAGGTCAGATGAAGATTTTCACAGCGTTGTCAGCTTAAACCACTAGTAGGTGATGAAGATAGCTACTTAGTCGATCGATAGAGCGACTGAGGGTTATAATGAATAGATTCCAAGCAACGAACGTGGTGCGAAAGAAATACCTAAATGGGTAACGTAGATGCTGTGGCAGGGGAGGTAAGTACTTATAGGCGGGACGCCTTGCGACAAATGAGGCCCGCCGAATCCAGTGTGAAACAATACGAGCGACCCGTTAGCGTAGTTTTCAACCACCCAAGCTCTGTCGTATCTTATCAGGTTATCAACCACTCCTTCCGTCCTGGGCCGTTTCGTAGGATCATGTCTTGTACTAAAAATTCCATGGACTCGAAGCCTCGTTTCATCTGTATGCTTTCAATGAGTCGGTCAATTCTCGGTCTGAAAGATAAGGTAAACGACCTGGATGAAGTTTTTCTTGAGCGCATTTTAAATGTAAAAGATGGGGGTTTCACTGGGGTTCGTCTCCGACCGGCTACATCTTCGAGAGAACCCAAAGTCGATGAAATAGTACTTTGCGGGACCTTGAGTACGGGTAGAGCTCGCTTAGATCGAGCAGGATGTCTCTGCTCATACAATCTCTGTTACAGAATGAGATCGAGTTGAAATTGTAGGGGGTGAGTCCACACCGATGCGCAATGTGAGGTCAGCGCATGAATAAAATCCCCTTGAAAGATGTTTTAGAACATGATCACACGTGCATAGATAATGGATACCTCGAACAACTGACGAAAACAATCGATCGCATCACCAAAGGATCGACTCGCGAAGCTGTCGGAGTTGCGAAACTCAGCGATTCTGTTGCTACATCCCCAGGATCGGCACGTGAATGATGTTATCTGCGAGTGACTTCAAAAGCGATGAATCTGCTCGGGGTATTCTCAAATAGGGTGGAACGACTCTTGGGAAAGCTTAGTACAGCCTAAGAATTGTATGGTTTCAATCCCTGTAACGCCGTTAATTCATGAGCACGACGGTTGCCACTCAGCACACCAATCGCTTACGTGATGCTTATGTATGAATTGAACCACCAAGGGAGGCTGTTGTCGTGCGGATTCAAGATCGTGCATCCTTGACTTAGAATCCGTGTGATCAGACAGCTTGCAAAGGCACACCACCCCTTCTCTATCAAGACCAGGGTGAGGACATCATGGATAGGGACCCAATAATTCACGCATTGACAGTGCGGCGCTCATCGAAAGGGATATACAATCCGCTGTCTACTTCGTGAGTGTCATTCATTTCGTCGGTATCAACGCGACTACCATGGTATTGCACGTGCGAGAGTCATAAACTGGAAGACGAGAAGCTGATCAGTTGAAAGGCGCGAAGTAGAAGAACAAAGTACATACCTCGAACCTCCTCCTACCTTTGATTTTCCCCGTTTCCATCTGATGATTTCGGTGAGGGGAGATTGGGTGGACTCCAAATAGATTGATGCGATGTTTCTCTGCTTCAGATCACTCAGGGATGATCCGGTTGTCCCCCAGCCGGGGCCCCAGGTAGGTGGTGCTTTCCGAACCAGGAGGCAGGAGGCATCCAGCTTGACATCGCCTGCTAACGTTCATATCAATACTTGGGCATAAAGTGGGGCGGATGCACCAAGGGATACGAACATGCGAAGAACCCTCCAGCCAATCCAGAGCTCCGTCTTCATGTCCGCCTGGGCATCATTGACCCAAGTATTCGTGACAGTGATGTCAACAAGTGCCCTGAGACTGAAATTTGATCTAATTTCAGAGTATTGGAACATGTCGTTGGGAGTCAATCCATCCACCGTTGAGAGCGTGGGCTTGCTTTGCACCCAGTATTTGTTGTGTTCGTGAAATCGAACTGAATTCCACGATCACAAAATAATAGCCTTGATATTCGAGGGGACCTAATGAATGGCAGAGGGTTAGTCGTCAAATAGGATGAAGGAACAACCACTCACGGGTCGTGCAACGTGTCGAATTGAGAGGGTGAAACCGACCCCATGGCACACCAACCACCCAGAGCTCATATTACATGACGACGGATGGTACTCGGCCATCTACGTTTGTCGAAGCGAAGTGGGGAAGGTGGGGACGGTAGATTGGAGTTGTGCCAACAACCCACACAGTAGGCAGCTTGAACGTTGGGCATAACACGCAGCCCCGCCTTTGGAAGGGCGTCAAGCATCCACTGATCAATAGAGAACTGCTCAGCTGGGTATGCAAGCGACGGCGTAAGGGCGATTTTTAGTAGTTCGAATTTCAGAGCAGGGAGAGGGCAAAGGAAGTCAATTATTTCGCTCGCCGTGCGAACCCTTTCTTCCCTCTGACATGAGTTTATGTACTGTGTAGTAACCTCGCACATGCATGAACAAATCAGCCACATGAATTCTCCTTTCCACCCATACAACTTTGAGGTTTACTGTAATATAACATGGAACTGCGAGGGATTTCATCAGAAAGAAAACTAGCATCTAGGATGACAAGCTGTTCACGGTCGAATGATGGTCGGTAACTTTGCTGGTAAAGACGTCAAGGTCAAGGTCAACGTGGGACTAGACTGAGTCCTCCTGGACTAATTCAAGGACATGCATTTGCAAAGTGACATATTTACCCTCTACAGTATGATCTGAGAGGCGAGTCCATGATTTGCGCGTACTTGAATACTCGTCATGACGCGAGCAGTGCAGGATCAGGCGCGAAGTACACCCACTGTCATTCACTTGCCGTCCTTGCGTTCGGCTCAACTTCTCTTTTTCGCGTCTGTCCAGGATGGGCCAGTGGGGTACGTACCGCGGACGTAAGATGTATCCTCGAGTTTTCAGTTGTTAACTTGTTCACAGTGATCGCGCCACCGAATCTTCAGACTGCTGTCCAGCCCTTCAGGAGGGGGGAACCTAGTTACTCCCGAAAGCGAGGAGCTCCTTCGCTCATTGTAATACGTTGCGGTCCTCCCTTGGCAAGCAGGGTGGCTGTGTCTGTCCATGGAATGCGCCGGGAAATTTTTCGAGTTGCCATATGAACGAGCTAGGATGAAGAAAGCGGTGTAACTGCCAACCGGCCTCACTACTCGAAAGGACGTGGGTAAATAACTTAGGACCAATACAATAACCTGTCAAGGATCGCGAAGTTAGACGGGTTGATCAGCGAGTCCCGACAAAGAGATTTGTCACTCCTGCCAGAAACTATGGGGGTTTTCTGCGGAACTGATACATATTGTCACCTCCCTAAAAATTGGTCGTACCAGACAAGAATGGCGAACAACCCCTGCTCACCTTATGCATTGAATTAAATTCTGTATGGCAGTCTGAGTGCGAAATTCGCGGCACACGATTGATGATTGGTGATGGTCTCTCTCGCCTTCTGGCCATTGGAGTTGTTTATTCCCTGAATGGAGATGAACACTCCGCGTGACCTCCCGCCGGTAGCTCAGAATACAACAATCACTTACGAGTTACCACCAATGGGGTATGTTCACTGGGGATAAAATGCCACCAGTTACTATTCCATCCAAGACTCAAGAGTATTTTCGCTGAGAGGGATTCGGGCTGCGATAGGGTTGATAAGCCGGCAAGAGTAGACTGTCTGACTCGTTCTATCGACGATCTAGGAATATCGCCTTCCACAGCTAAGGATGCAAACAACACAAAGTGATCATACGAGACACAAGTCATCAGAGACAATAGACAAATACCGCCTAGGATGGTGGACTAGGTATAGCCGGAACCCCTCTAGCAACAAATCCAATTCGACGTGTCCAGTGGGAAGTGGTGCGAACAACCCGTTCAAATAGGTCCTCGTCGACATCCACAACGCGTGAGCGTAGCTTGCGTCGACTGAGCCCACGCCGGATATCATCAAATCGGGCGACCACCTCATCCATTTTTGGGCGCTTATCTGGGTCTGCCTGGATCATACTGGCAACCAAGGGTTTCATGAATTCAAAGCCTCGTTTTTCCTGGGGATTTCAGATTAGCGACCGGAGACTTCAACTACCATATGGTGAGCAGGCAACTGACAAGGATAAAATCTATTTTAATAGCGTTACCAATATAGAAAACGTCAGTAGCAAACGGATCGCGAGGCTCGTTGGAGTGCTGGAACTCGGGAACCTCTTTGTCACCACCCCAGATCGGTATTTCCTTGGGATTAGTATTTGAAGGGTCGTAGCGCCGAGAGATCCCGAAATCGATGAAATAGTATTTCGGGGGTCGTTGAGTACGCGTGAAGTGTTTGGCATCACCAGTACAATCCTTTCTTAGATTGATGGCCATAGGATGAAATGACTCGGGGTAGAGAGGTGCAGGATCTAGCATGATGTTTCTGTTCATGCAATCCCTGTCGAAAAATCAGTACAAGAACAAGATAGTAGGTACTCAACATACCTATGCGCAACGCGGTGCTTATGCATGAACTGAAGTCCCTGAAAGAATTTCAAGGCATAGTCATCCACAGGCATAAACACGCTACCTCAAACAGCTGGCGAAAGCATTCCACCACTTCTCCGATAGAATCGAACCTAGGATCATTGTAAGGCCGAAGTAGAGGCATAACCATGATTATTGTGTCGTCTTCAGCGTCCAGTGTGAAGACCTGATAGACAGGGGCGCAATGGTTCGCAGGCTGCGAAACGAGAGCTTGTGAGGAAAAGTACAAGGCAATATCCGCTTCATATGGATGGTCCCCTCGCTTTATACGCTTCAAAGTGACCACTTGCCCGTCCGAGATTCGAGTCGCATCAATAACTTGGCCAAACTAGGATGATATGTAGACAATACCAACGGTAGGGAGAAAAACTTGCGTACCTCCAATCTTTTGCCGTCTTCACAGTCTGTCCAGTCCCTGTCCGAAGATTTCCAAGAAGGGACCCACTGGGGGGAATAACGAGGACGTAGCAGATATCCATGGTTGTTCAGTTGCTTGTAGCGATCACGCCACCAAACCTCCCTAGGATCTAGTTCTTCCGGCGGGATGTGGTCGGTTGTTCCCCACATTGCAAGCATATTCTGAGAAATCTGGGTTTCCACCTCCGCTGTCCGCGACATCATTGATACCATCGGAATGCGCGAACAGTAGTGTCGACCAGAGTGCCATTAAACAGTCGTGCCGTAGTAAGCGTGCAAACCTCATGCTAAAATATGCACAAATATGCACCCACAATGGTCCACGTGTTGTCAGTAACTGATCGTCGCGGAGTTTAAATCAGAAATATGCGCTGGGTGCGGATAGCTTCAATATTACATAATGTATTCATTTGTGGGATATCACAGACGTGAAAGTATCTCAAGTCCTACCTCCGTCCCTCGTCCTTCACTCACTTTCAGAGGGATCCCCCAAATTTCGACCATCTATTTTGTAGATAACGATGATCATCTGCTTTCCTAACATCCATCTATCTGTTTTAAAAACTCCCTGGAGTCACGTAACCTCGAAAAGCACCCATTAAAGAGATCTTGGGGGCCGCTCGAAGATGGAAATTATTCACTCTTAGATGGTTCTTTTTTCTCCCATAGCCTCAATTTCCCATATAACTCCTAAACAAATCCAGTTCCGTCTCGTTACCCACTCCACCTCTGAAACAAATCACCTTGAATCGATGGGTTCCACGGACCCCGCCGCTGCGGTTTTCCCAGTCGACCTTGGCCCTGCCTCCGCCTATGACCAGCGTGTTTTTCCTCTCGCGTATTATGAAGCCGACGATAATTTTTCCAAAGGCAGGGTTCTGATTAAAGCGACACTGGAGGAAATGGTGGCGATTAAGCACCTAGGCATCGATCTCAACAAGAACGAGGACTTCATCTTCAATACAAGGCTCAAACTTGAAGCGTCAGTGCTCATCCACAACCTACACACGTCGGCTCATGTTATAGTAGTCTGAGAGTGAAAAGCGCAAAATTAGAGGATAATCCCAAGACTCTCAACCCGTTCAAAGCATTTCTAAACTACAGAGCAGCTCGGTTGTTTCATGCAGCATCGAAAAAATTGTTCATTCAGACCAAGGTTGGGTTACTCAGCTACTGGTATGTAACGTCTACTAAATGCACCACTCGTTTAGAGAACGTCTGAGAAGATCCAAAGAGAGGAAGAGCCTGTGCAAGTAGTTCCAACTTCACAAATGCGAATAATAAATGGTAAGCTCTAAACTGGTTACCTGACCTGCGGCTTCAATATTCACATTTGGTCATACTCCAGGCGCAATACCACCGGGCACAGACATCGAGGGGGTCGTAGTTGACCTCCCTGATGGATGGAACGACATTGCCGAACGAACGATCAATGATGCAAGGAAGACGATAGCTACTACAGACCCATTTCAGGACAACTCCATCATTTCACAACTACGCGATGGTGAGGAAGTGAGGTGGTCGAGCGTGATAATGACTGATAATATCCAAATAGACGAACACGCCATTTCTCTCGCTCATACTGAAAGTTTACTCACCCAAGATGGGTGTGGTTCTGGCGCTGATGAAGGCAACCAAACGCCCGTTGTCTCCAGCGATCCACAGCCGTCCCGTCCGACAACCCCCCAGGCCACCAATATCATTATCATCCAGGACTCTATATTGACATCAAATTCCAGCTTGAACAGATTCTCAGTTAATCGTGGCTCACGGAACAGTGTAGGCTAGTATTGATCTCTTTCAAGCAGTGTAGTATGACATCTCCGTATCATCGGCTACTCAGGAGTTTGCATCATAATGTCGTTCGCATTCTTCCACCATTCTATGTAACAACTCCCTGTAATTGTAATGAATGTATGATTCTTGCTATCTGACACGACTTGAAGGATGCACTGTCTAGCTACCGAGGCACAACGCCAACTTTGGCAGGTTCCCCCGGAATGTTTGGACTTATCTATGTATAGTAGCAACCGTACTTGTTGACATGGCACTAGCTATGTAAGCTAGTGCACTGGTCTTTTGGGTCCATCACGCCACCACCTGTCATTGTCGTTGTCGTTGGCTGGGCACGTATGCAATCGCGACCCTAGAATACAATAACAAGGACGTACCCCACGATGCCTGATTCGACATGGCCGCATGTAGAGGATTTGAACTTATATTGGCGTGCATAACCGCCTAGCGGTACCAAGTCGGATGATAATGCTCGTAGCGCTGTCAATTTGAATTATTCAAACTGGATGTATCATTGACATGTGTGCGGTCTTGTTAGAAACAGTTACGGGGTCCTAATGACTAGATCGGGATCCATCAAGGGACTGGGGAAACATTCCGAGCGATATTGATATTCACATCCTGGAGTATTGATTTACCCACCGAAATATCAAGGACTCAACCTGCCGAGTTATCGAAAACAATATATATTACATGTTACTATCATATATACACGCAAGACTATCACACTCACGGGATGGGCATCGATGGGAACGCCTCTGGCGGCAAATGCGATGCGCTGTATCCAGTGTGAAGCAATGCATACCTTCCTCGTCATTCACGACCCGTGAGCGTGGTGTCCAGCCACCCAAGCTCTGTCGCATTTTATCAAACTGAACGACCATTTCCTCCATGATGATCGCTTCGTAGGATCGGCCTGGACCATGTTTTGCACTATAGGTTCCCTGAATTCGAGGCCTCGTTTTGTCTGTGTACTTTCAATAGGTCGATCAATTCTCGGTCAGAAGGATAAAGCAACCGACCCTTGAGCGCAATTCCAAGGTAAAAAAACGTCCGTCGAGAGTGAATTAGGAGGCTCATTCGAGTTTTGAAATTCTAGGACTCCCTTGTCTCCTCCCCTAATCGAGATTTCCCTGGGTTCGTCCCTGACGGGCTACACCTTCGAGAGAACCCAAGATCGGTGAAATAATACTTTGGAGGACCTAGAGTATGGGTAAAATGTTTCGTGAAATCACTAGTCTCTTTGGACATCGTCTTCACAAGGTGGGAGGAGTCTGGGAATACGAGCTCGCTCAGATCAAGCATGACGATTTTATTCATGCAATCTCTGTTACAGAATGAGAGCTCGAATTTAATTGTAGGGGGTGAGTCCGCACCGGTGCGCAATGTGAAGTCAGCGCATGAATAAAATCTCCTTAAAATATGTTTTAGAACATGATCACTTGTGGATAGATATTGGATACCTCGACCAATTGACGGAAGCAGTCGATCGCCTCACTAAAGGATCGACTCGCGAAGCAGTCGGAGTTGCGAAACTCAGCGACTCTGTTGCTACATTTCCAGGATCAGCATCTGGATGATGTTGTCTGCGAGCACGTTCGAGAACGATGAAATAAGGCGTCCTTGTTTGGGGTATTCTCAAATGAGGTGGAACGACTCTTGGAAAGCTTGGTGCAAAATTGTATAGCTTCAGTCCAATTAACACCTGTAAAGCCGTTAATTCATGAGGGTTGCCACTCTGCACACCAATCGCTTACGTGATGCTTATGTACGAATTGAACCACTGAAGCTGTTGTCGTACGGATTCAAGATCGTGCATCCTTGACTTCGAATCCGTGTGAGCAAAGACAGCTTGCAAAGGCACACCACCCCATCTCCATTGATTAGAAGTAGACCAGGGTAAGGACATCGTGGGTAGGGACTCAATAATTCGCGCACTGATCGAAAGGAACAAGCAATTTGCTGTCTATTTCGTGAGTGGGTCATTCATTTCGTCGGTATCAACACGACTACATTGGGATTGCACATGCGAGAGTTACAAGCTGGAAGCCGAGAATCTGATCAGTTGAAGGGAGCGAAGTAAGGGAACAAATACTTACTTCTAGCCTCTCGAGACCTTCGATGTTCTCCTTTTCCGTCCAGTGATTTCGGTGAGGGGAGGTTGGGCGAATACCAGACAGACTGATGCGATGTTTCTTTGCCCCAGATCACTCAAGGATAATCTGGTTGCCC
>JBBPRD010000527.1:0-12362 GCA_038092855.1 Boletus piedmontensis
CATCTGCACCAATCGATGCATTTTCCGCTTGTCTTCGCTATGGCAATCCCAAAGATGCAATCGAGCTCCTTGAACAAGGTCGTGGTGTCTTCTGGAACCAGTTAATCCGCCTTCGCTCCCCTCTTCAGGACGTAGCAGCATCCGGTGACCTAGGCAAGAAGTTGGCAGACGAGTTCACCCAGGTGGCCTCCGACCTTCGCAGCGTGTTTGACGCATCTGCCAACCCTGACTCTCAGCACGATCGGGCGTGCCGTCTCAACCTGCAGTTGCAACATATTGTTGCCGACATTCGCAAATTGCCTGGCCTCTCTCGTTTCCTCCAGCCCCCGCTCTTCCCAGACCTCCAGGTTGCAGCTAGTAGTGGACCAGTCATCGTTGTAAATGCCAGTCAATACAGCTGTGATGCGATCGTACTTTTCTCCAATCAAGATCTCGTCCATATTGTACTCCCCATCAAGAAGGCCCGTGTCTCGGAACTATCCCAGAAATTCCATTCTGTAACATCGCGCGCCAGATTCAGGGATGTGACGAGGGACATGAAGGTCCTTCTCCGAGAACTCTGGGACGTAGTCGTTTCTCCAATCGTGACTATCCTTCAACAGTCGTGTCCTTGTCAATCCCGCATTTGGTGGTGCCCGACCGCCGAATTCTCCCTCCTTCCGTTGCACGCCGCCGGCTCATACAGGGGGGAGCAACCGATCCTATCCGATCTTTACATTTCTTCCTATACACCCACCTTGACAGCCCTCATTCGCGCTCGGCAAGAGAGGCCGTTGGATCCATTCATTGGACAGCATCATTTTTTGGTTGTAGGGCAGGCGCAGGCTCCGGGGCAGAACCAACTCCCTTCAGTGGAAGCTGAGCTGTCCAGTATATTGCACCGCATTGAATCTGTCGCGACGGCAACCTGCGTTCAAGCTCAGGACGCATGCATCACCAAGGTCGGTGAAGAATTGAAGAAGAACAACTTTGTTCACCTTGCCTGTCACGGGATCCCCGATCAGAAACATCCATTTGAGTCCGGGTTTGCATTGGGTGACGGAATGCTGAGGGTCGAAGACATCATGCAGTACGAGTTACAGGACGCCAAGTTTGCGTACCTGTCTGCTTGTCACACAACTGTCGGTGACGAGGAGAGTCCAGACGAGGTGATCCATCTCGCTGCGGCGATGCAGTTCGCCGGGTTCCGTTCGGTGATTGGGACGATGTGGGCTGTCGATGATGAACATACAGACGAGATCACCTCACAGTTTTATGACAATATGAAGGACGAGTCTGGTCATCTGGACCATACACGGGCCGCTCTAGCGTTGCACGAGACGATGAGGAGTGTTCGTTCAAGCAGGATACCTCTGGATCAACGGATCCTGTACGTACATATTGGTGCCTAGTGGATCTACCTTCTGGTGCGTACGTGTTTTCTACGTGAGCCGTTACCCCAACTCAAGTACGCACAGTTATGTTTACAGTAGCAGGCCGTGTTCTCGAAACAATGTGTTCGCACAGCATCGTGTACTCGATACGAATAGTTCTTTGCGTCTATTAATATGCTCACCTTCCAAAGAACCTATGACGGGGCAGGAAGTCACTATCAGGGAACTGGGTAATGATCCCGACTGGTGCCGGACCAGTCCTGAGCATTGGTTAACACTAGCCGCTTTGCTGATGGGTTGACCACGTTCGATTCCAGTTTCGTCCCTCCTATCGCGAAGCTCGAAGTGTCAATCGATGCGACCCACAACTTCACTGGTGGGGTCGTCTATCTCCGACTTGTTCGACGTCGGTGTCTTTTGTTTACTGATAGTCGTCGGACGGACGCCTAGACGGGTGGGCATGTCACTCTCGAATACAGGGAGTCCATATGACTCACGTACCCTGGATTTCGACCTCGTTCAGAAGCCGCACCCACCACAAAATCAAGGAACTGAACGTACTGAGGAGACTCTCAGTGGCGTGGGGTCCGTCATAAGCATCGTGGAATACCAACCTGTCTATCCATACACTTATCCGTCTATGCGTTCACAAAACTCAAGCGTCTGCTTCTCCGTACAGTGCGTTGAACGAGTTCTTACCTATTCAAATTGTAACACATGCGTGTTGATCGCGTATACTTGTTAATTCGTACCAAGGACTGTCGGACCACCGCCCCTCCGGCCCCATACACCTGCATGGATGCTAAATCTTTTTAGATTACTCCCAGTACCTTGTGGCCCTATTACGACTCCCAGGGGCGATGACGGTGATGCCTCGAAACTTGTAGACGCAGACAGAACATAGCAAGACTATTTGACACCGTGCTTAGCAGCTTTACGGATCTACTGCACGACGACGAGCTCAGGTAAATCGTCGGCCACCCGGAGGTACATGAGACATGTACCTTCCTGCTTGTCCAATCAAGTTCGTCAGTACGGCTCCACACGCATTTAAATTGCTTCCGGGCTTCTCACCTAGAGTGAGGCAACTTTATCTTGCTCACCTCCAGCCCAGTGATCGTGTCCGCGGCATGCCGCCGATGATCCTTTTCCCTCCCCGACACTCTCCTGCCCCTGCACTGGCGTGTTTGCTGGTTTGTTTACTTCCCTCTTATGGCGGGCACACAATTGTCCGGTCGGCGGTAAGTACTACTGTCCGAGTCTGTTCTTTGATCTATTGTTCTTGACTTGTTTGTACTAGGCCGGTTCTATGTTCTAAACGACGGCTCTCCGATTTGAACTTGTGTACCGTTCATGACATAGCGGGTGAAGCAGACATCAATCTCGAGGACATAATTGCAGTGCAACTTTCAATCTGATCGCATACGTACCGTCTCAGTCAGTTCATTGGAACAACTATACCACCGATGAGCCGTCTTTCATTCTCCCGCAGTTCACCCTTTTGTGTCTTGAAGGGACAAACATGAGTGAATTTCATTCGGATTCACTGATTAGGATGTCACTTTCTCATGCAGCGATGACGACAAGTAGTTGCAGGTATTGAAAGAGCGCTACCTATCAATCGTGGACATCTGACTCAACAGATTTGAACGAGACTGAAGAAACCAGTTCTACTCTTCCACCGGGTCCCAAGTCCCTCAAAACCCACATATCTCATAAACGAGTCCCGTGAGAGGAAAGAATAAAAGTACATAGGTTCCCTCCCTGTCTTAGTCAAGTGCAAATCCCGCTCTTCATAAGTTTAGGAAAAGGAACCTACCAACCTACTTACAAAGCATGCAAGTACTCAGTACTATCTGTTACATATGCGTATGCCCATCGACGATGACGACGACGACGTCAAAGCAATGAGAAGAAAAAAGATGTAAAAAAAAGAGAATGGTATCAATGCCAGTCGTATGTAGAACAACAATTGGACGTGATGAGACTAGATGACATGCACACGTACAAGAAAGAAAAAAAGAAAGAAGAAAGGACACAACACCACTAAAAACCGTCTGCAAACGATCGCCATACCTCTAACAATGCATTCAAGGAAGCAAGCGAGACTTTTCATTGACGAACAAGTCATGATCCTGAAAAAAAAAAGGGGGGGTCGGGTAAGCGTCTTGGATGGATAATGTTACACATGGACACACACGAACCTCGTCTTCCCTCACGACGACATATCGCTTCGCGCGCTTCGTTTGTGTATACTTTTTGTACGCCGCAAACGCAAACACACCAAAAGCGATGAATAGTGACACGAACGCAAGTCGGAACGGCGTCAAAACACCCTCGTTCGCAATCGTAGCGTCAATCCCGAACGGGAGCCAGCTTGTCGAGCACGCGGAAGACCACTTGTCCTGCGGAATCGCATGATGCTGTATGGGCGCGAGCCTGAGAAAAAACATTATCCACAAGCCAGTATAGTATGACGAACCTCCAGTCGGTAGATGAACTCGGTCACTGGGACTGTCTGTTCGGGGTGCCCAAAGATGTGCAGAGTTTGGAACTCGGCATCGTCAGTGCCATTCTTGAATTTGACACGAACAAAGTCGCGGAACTCCGGAGCGGGACCACGGAGAAGCTCGATCGACAAAGCGGAAGCGTAGTTGGCTGTAAGTTGTGTCAATGAGCATAGGAAGGAAGGACGGCAGACATGAGCAAACGCACGGAGTCCCCAGAGTTGCCCGTTGCTGCCGTGTGCATTCAGCATATGAAAGAGAGAGATGAAAGGTTGGTAGCTGGACCCGACGAGCAAAATTCGGAGCGGGTCGTCGTCGAAAGCGATGCGTTCGAGTGACTTGATGATTGGGGAGAGGATGGCTCGTCCGGCGACTGAAAGGCGTGTCACGTGGGCTGACCACTTGGAAAAATACACGAGACTTACTGTTTCCAATGCCTCCAATGTCTTTGTCAGAGAAGACGGCATCTTCCTTGTAGTTTACCAAGCTGCGTGCCTGTTCGATCAATGTCGGTGGAAGCCGGAATGCAAAAGTCTGGTTGTGGAGAAGTTGCGTGTTGAGGTAATCATATACCTGTGGGACACAAAGTCAGAAATAAAAAAATAGTGGAAAGAAAACGTCCACGAACATTCCACTACAATGAAAGGCAGGACTCAGAAGCGGACACCAGTCAAGGCAACTGCGAAGCTCACCATATCAACAAGCGTCGTAGGTCTGCCGAACATGTAGTCATGGATCGATTCGAGAAAGTGCTGCGCATCCTTGGCAGTTTGCTTGAACTCTTCCGAAGCATAAACCTCGGAAACGTGTTTTTTGAAAGCCTAGACACGCTGTTAATATGACAGCCACGTGAAATGGCGAGCGGCAAAGCAGACCTTGCAGTCGGTCCAGGGCTCGAGCACGTGATCGCCTCCTGGCGTGGTCATCTCGACGGGGACATATTGATAACCTCCGAGCGGCGAAACGACAGTAGATCCGTTGGCGAGTTCGAATTTGTTTAGCGTGGTCGGTGGGAACATTCCCTGTAACAATGCAATACTGGAGTCAAAGATCGCGGCACCTCCGCCACCTGACTTTGCATGGACGTCGACCCGGCTAGGCGGAATGGGATGAGAAGGGTCCAGAGGCATGTCAAGGATATGAAGAGGCGAAGACGAGTCTAGGTAAGTAGACTTTAGATAAGAGCCGAGCTGGAACGACTCGGCCTGTCACCCCGACATGTCAGCACGCTTCGACGAGGCAGCGTAAATGGCCACACGCACGGCACCGAGAGGAGTGGATTCGGTGAAGGACGGTGCGTAGCTGTAGGGATCTTGGAGGAACTCTGAACGATCCCCATTATGTGCGAGGATGAGCACACCGAGAACTTTGGGTACCATTGTCGAATCGTCAAACGTCGGGGAGATATGATTATAAGTATCGCCAGAGGGGTCCTGTCGAAAGGCTGGGATGAACACCAAGAGAGAAAGTGGGTTGGAAAAGAATGGGTATCATTCGAGGGTTTTGATATCTCCCGCCATGAGGCGGGCATCGCCAAGTCACGTAGCGAAGCGACTAGGGGCGATGACGGGTCGCATGGTAAACGTCACGGTCCATTCCCTGCCATGCTTCGGCGGTGTGTAGGCCCTGTGGGGATCATGAGATAGCAGACCATGCAACCTCCCAACTGCCACTCGTACGGTTTCCGGGCACCGGAAGCTTGAAATTGCCCAAATATCACGTCAGCTAGGTGCATGCCAGGTGAAATTAAGGGAAAGAACAGACTTGGTTGCAATAATACAGACTTGATGCGGTCCAGGTTGCGCGGACATGCGCAAGAAGCATGGCGGGCCTGTCCGAAATAGCAGCGCGTAAGGCTGGCGGCACGTGCTAGACCTGCGCACGCTGAAGTGAACTGGATATTCCTTCCTCAGCTGGCTTGAACCATTGAGTGACCTGGCAGAACACACTGTAGAATCTGACGTGGGTTGTCGAGCTGGCGCTGGAAGACGATTGGTGCCCAGGGAAGCGCCGACGAGCCACGGAGAACACAGGTCAGACACGTGCCTGTGGGCAGGAAAAAAATATATGTATGTAATAAGATTCACGACTCTCCATTGGACTCCATCCGCGGCAACGAACACAACAAAAAAGCCAGCACGGACAATGATGTTACCGGTGTTCAACAGATTCATAACCCATCCTGCCTTGGCGAACACATTGAATTTTCCAGGCCACAATCGCGGCACATGGTCTCCTATCTACCGGCGCAACCCTGGAGCATGCAACTTGAATGAATGATCGCAAGAATGGGGGGGGAGGTTAGCCTAACCGCGGCTTTTGCAGTGCATCGAGTTCAGTGGTCCTGCCAGGTGCCAGTTATTGTGGATTTGCTATGTCTTGATCTCACCATTATCACAAGGAAGCTCGAAAGTATGGCTTGCACGCTGCATCGCTGATATTGAAGCGACACCGGTTTGGACTGCGCTTTATATCGGATACGTCCACTACTGGCAAGCACTGTGCCAGTGTCAGGTTCGTATCTTCTCGCATCGCCAATCCGCTGGTGGCGCTAACCAATCCAGGTTGTTTTCGACTCGTACGACTCGGATGACATACACTAGTCTCCTGACTTCTTCATAGAATACCACAGCATCATATGTTGCATGCCTTTCATTCGTTTCATGCCGCCTGAAGCGCCGATCTCGACACTGCTATCGGATCTCGTGGAGATCCCATTGGGCAGGACACCGGTACTTCAACGAGACGACCTGGATCTCTAGGTTGGATGTCGCGGTGTTACTTGGTGCCAGTTTCTTTAATCTTACGTCGTAACTGGCCGACAATACAATCGTTTTTGAAAACAAAAACCAGTCTCTGTCCTTCTGCTCACCATCTGAGACAGTTGACCCTGCGATGAGCAGATTTCCTGTGGGGGTCCGTTGATCCAGATACAGCCAGTGTAAGAGAGATCCAACCCAGCGCTGTGAAATATTAATCTCCGAGAGTACCCACCTATGTATCCCTACTTTCTTCCCCTGTCGATCGAATTCGTCCTTCCTCACCAATTGTACCACCAGAGAAGTTCATGGATGTGCCCACGTCAACTCTTTTTTGCACAGGAATACACACCGGCATCGGGTCATGTTGGTCGGAAATAAGGAGTAAGGTCATGGCGTAGACATCTTCCATTCCCTCGATCCAGGACACACTGCATTGACATCATTTCCAGTGACAAGATGAACACTGCTACACGCATAACACCATCTCATTTGTCCGGGAAGGACGGGCACGCTCATGGCCACTAGACTTTCTGCGTCAAATCGTTGGATTTGGTAGCAAGCCAGAATCACAGGAATGAGACATGCCATCAGGCTGACCTTCGCGGCAGTGCCTTCCACCCCTTCCTCAATCCCTTTGCTTCGATGATGCTTGCAGGCATGCAATACACCGGATCTAAATCTTCCAAACCAGGATATCCCAAAAGTGACAGACCTACGATATATCTCGTTCAACAACACCGACATACAGATGGACCTGGTTCGTTTTAACGTACCTGCAACTCCAAAGTGGGTATGAAAGACATCCACCATGTCTCCAGACCGATCAGCAATGCCGCCCGTCTCTGAATCCTGGGCAGAGAGAATGAACCCAACGAGCTTCTCACTGTCGATCCAACTGATCCTATTCAGGATCGACAACGCCGACAGCACCCAAAAAGAATAGCAGACCTATTTCGGTAATCGTGTCAATCGACACCTCCGAAAACAAACTTGGCCCGCCGCACTCACGTCGGGCAATTTCTCGGGGCGTCCATTGAGTCCCCCATTGGGAAGTTGCCGCTCTGACAACCACCAGCATAGCATCTCCGAATCGATCTCGTCTAGTCGGTCAAGAATCGCCAGCGCAGCTACGCAGACGAACACTAAAACAAGCAAGACAGCGAACGAGCCGGTAAGTTCGCGTGGTGCACATAGCGACGACGTGGCTCATCGTAACCCACCTTGCGCGGCATGACTTTCTGCGCCGGCGATCGCACCGTATCCACCGTCAAAATTGCGACACTGGCGGATGTACGAGACCGCTTTCTCGATGTCCATGGCCTCCAAATGACCGAGGAGTGACAGTGCGTTGACGGCGATGTAGAGGAACCGGGTATCGATTTCACCAAAAGCATCGCCCGCAAATACCCCCGAGGGCTGTTGGAGTGATACAATGACTAGGGTAGATTGTAATTAGGCGGTTGTACAAAGTAGGGATGACGCACATTTGACGACGCGGTCGACGTCCAGTCTGTCGAGCGCATCTTGAGTGACAAGGATCTGAATCGCACTTAATGTAGAAAGGATATGCGCGTCGTGATCCGGATGTGCACCAAAGCCGCCTAGATTGTGGGGCAAGGGTGTAGAGAAGAAACAGGAGTGCGTAACAGATCAGGCTCAGACGAAAGACAACGAACGGGGGAACAAACCTGCCTCGTCGTCCCAACAGCTCATCACGTAGTCAATCATCTCTTCCCGATTGAGGGCTTCTTGATGTCCCATGATACACAATGCCGTGAGTCCCCAGTAAATGGCGTTCATCCGCAGGTGTGCGGTGAGATGATACGCAAGATCATCTTTGTTCTGTGCGACGGTCAGCGACGTGTGGCAGAGAGCGTGCGGGGTGCTCACGTTTCCGAGTGACTGTATGTACGATACGTGCAAGGGTACGAGCAGCTTATCTTGTGTGCTCATCGTCGTATTCGATTAGCGTAATCACTGACTTTGCTCGCCGGCATAAGCCGAAAATTGGAGTTGGATGATTAAAGGTCTAGTACAAACGTGGTCCCATACAATAGGGCAATGTAAACGTGGAACGACACACAAACATTCTATGCTCCACCTTGTCAAGCGCTTAAGCTGACGATAGGAAACAGATGTGCTCCATGATATATTTTCGAAACCCCTGATAAGGCGACTTTCACCCGGTGCAGACCTAGTTCAAAGAAACGTCTTTAAGGACACGGGAGGGATGCGACGGGAGACCCCAGAAGCCACTGCCCCGTACAGCCTCATATGTTCGGAACGACTATCTTCTGATCTCGACGTTTTTGGTATGGTTTAGGGAGACCATGTACAGCCCGTGTGGTAAGTCCACCGCTCTCAGGCTGTCCGCGCTTCGCATGACGTTCATCTCCCTATGAGTGGACCCGGCACGATCCCATCCGATGAGGTACTCGTCACAGTTTCTTTCCACCGCAGCATAACTTGCTGCGGAATGTGAGCTTCTCGTGGTGCTCTCCCCCTCCCTTACCTCGATCACAGCGGTATTGTTACGTCTTTGATGAGCTTAAACGCTTCGATTTTCTTGATTTATGCCGTACCCCGGATATTTCGACGGGATTATCATCAAACCGAGGATGAGGCGAACAAGGTTGAGAGCCTCCGTGTAGATGTTCGTGACGTAGGCGCCTTGAATTGAACCTCCACGATCAAACAAGAAGCACAAGAATTCATAGTCAACTGTCTTGGGCGGAGAATATCGCGCGAGACTTTAGTGTGACATACATATTGTTATTGTTTGTAGTCCTGTCTCGGATTGGATCATGCCACGGACCATCCTCCAATCGGAGATGAGGGGGACATCATCCATGCAAATGACATCAGGGCGGCAGGCACCCGTCGGTGGGCGTCACGAGCGTCATGAACGTGGTGCGATGGCTGAGCTTCCCTGCGATATACCCTTTTACAGTTCGAGAGAGAGAGAGTTCCAGTGGCCATTGTCGCAGAGACCAGATTGTTTAGAGGAGATACTGGATGGTATCGGTGTACAAATTGGGGGAACCGGAGATGACATGTTCTGGAAAGTGGGATATAAGCTATGGTGGGCAGACTGAGGATGCTCTGGCAACAGAATGCCACAGACATTGACAAGAAAATACAATAGCCCGGGACGAACCTGTAGGGTGCAAAGACATCGACGCACGGTGCCAACATCATTTGCCTACAGTCATTTCGTGTGGCTGAACAAAGGGAGCCTTCATCCAATAGGAGATTTCCTGTTTTGGAAGGTATTCATTTTTTTCGGCGTATTCCGGCGAAGGAGCAAGAGAGCAACCCAGCTTGCTGTCAGTCCTGTCGAAACTTTGACTCGACGACCAGCTCGAACGTGTACACCACCGAGTCCCCCTCGCTGAAGAAAACGACAAAAACACAACACAGTTCGAGTGTTCGCGTCTCAGGTCAGAGCGACGCGATACCGCTCGGCCTCTACCCCGATTTGGTGTTCTTCATTGGTCACTTGGAACGGTAAAACAAGAACAATAGCATCCACACGTATATCCGTGCTTCTCACCCGCCTCACTCGCAGAAGTGTTTTTTTCTTCTTCTCTATCCCTCTGCTTCAATGCCTGCCTCCGAAGTTCAAGGTCCCTTGGGCTTACAGCTCAGCCTCCCGTCTCACATCCCCGGCACACGCTCGGTGGCTTACGACGTCCCGCAAGACCAACTGCTAGTACCCGGCCGGACACGCTCCCTGCCGATAGGAGAGTCCACTCAAGGACCCTCGTATGGTCGAAGGACACAGAGCGAGAACTCGTTGCTCCCTCCTGCTCCCATACCTGTGCCTCGATCCCTCCCGGACGCGGATAATGCCGTAAGTATTTCTGTCATCACGCCCTGCTCAGCGTTACTAACGTGGCACCCTCCGTTGTTCAGGCCCCGGAACAACCACCCTCTGCACCCTCACCTGTACCCACAGAAATAATTCCTTCAGATCTCACACAGGAAGAAATCGTCGATGACATTCAACAATCGGGAATCAAAGTACGCGACTTTGCGTACGAAAAATCTTTTTCTGTCGAACAATACGCGCCCGAATTATTTGATCCCGTTCTTGGTTGGCACGTTTATGAAACAATACTTGAAAATCCAAATGCCGAGAGAAACCCTCTCAATGGAAGACATCTACGTAGACTCCTAGACCTTAATTGGGTCTCGGAAGCAGAGGACGGACACCGGTGGCTGAAGAAAGATAGGGAGGCATTAGAAAAGTTTGATAGCCACCCGCATTATCCTTGGAAGGCCTTCAACTTGACCAAGCCCCAAAAGGATGATCTGAGAGAGGTGGCAACATCGAGGTTCCAATGGGTGAATGCCGAGCAGCTCGTCCCTCAATTCGTCAACCGTGGCATCTCCCGCCTGGCTGCTGTCCTTCGTAGCTCTCGTAACGCCGCGACGCGGTACCAAAAGCGGCCTGTAAATGATACCACCGAAACCGAGGAAAATTCCAACATCTCACCCAAGTCAAAGAAAAGACGGTTGTCGATCGGTGCAGGGTCAACAGCCTCGGGAAGTCGACCCACCCTAAGTTCTCCTGTGCACTTTCCTTTGCCGTTGGTCAATGGAAAGCCACCACAGCAGTTTCCGGCTGGACATCCGTTGCACACTATACCACGCCCCGCCTCCCCCCCTCCAACACAAGGAGCTCTCACCCGTTCCTTACAACGCCATCTTTCCATGACTTCGCTTTCCCCCCCATGCTCTACAGATGCCTCCCGCTCGGACTCGCGGACATTGACCCAAGGTACAAATCACGAGTAACTCTGGGTGTTGGTTGTCGGTGAACCCAAGGACATGGGATATAAGGTGTACAATTTTTTTTTTATAAACAATAATTTTTTGGGGTGGCATGAGGGGGGGGCAAAAAGATAGGTAACATTGTATCAGTAATGTATCGAACTTGTTACCCTCTTGTAATACGTGTTTCAAGTCCCAATCTTTTTTCTCTTTTGGCATTTCTGCAGGTTCCATTCGGCCAGCCGGCTGAGGCTCTGGCGCATTCGGTGGATTGATCTTGGTGATTCGGCCGTGATGCTGACTGCCAGACTCTGCTGATCTATAGACTCTGTTGACCCGTTGGTTGCCCAGCAAGTCCTTTCAGTTTAGAATACTGGTCTTTTAAGTAGCCAATTAGTCATTGCTTGCATTAGCATGGTAGAGGGATGGTGCTACACTGATCATGGTAATTGACATGCATCATTGGCAGACTAAACTACGTTATATAATTAGGATCGAAAATGACCATCGGGCTCAATGTCCGACTCCGAGAGAGCTCGTCTTTTCGACTCGGTCATCTAGTGGTCACCTGTCGCTCGCTAGACTTCCACCACGATATCAATCGAAGTTGGTCATATGCACGTTCAAGTCGGACTCTGCGTCATCTTCGTGGAGCGCGCATGCGCAGCAGATCATCTTCTGATTAGAACAAGCAACGTACAGCAAACACCCCAGAAAACAAGGAGGGTGTATGATGATGTCGATGTCCTCTTTCCGGGTGCCGTGCCGTGGGGTATAAATTTAGCCATCTGTCCTCTCCAAGAGGCGCCGTACGCTTTCAAGTGTACCCCCATCGCGAGCAGACATGACGGTGGTATCCGCGATCGTGCTCCTAGGGACGCTCGCAGGCCTTTCCCCGATCTCGGGAGCTAGCAATGCTATCACAAATTCAGGTTGTCTCTGCA
>JBBPRD010000528.1:0-12356 GCA_038092855.1 Boletus piedmontensis
GTATTAGGTCAGCAGGTAGCCAGGGGTTTGTACATCACATGTTCTCACCAACACTAAGCGGAATTCCCACGCCTACAACTGCTATTTCACATACACTCCAAAACTACAAAATATTGGAATGGTTTTTGGAGTCACTGTACTAATAAGGACCCAGAGGATGAGAATGAGGGACTAGAGGTTGATGATGATCTTGCTACATCAACAGGGCAAGCTTTTCACAGACAGGTCATGAACATATTGCTTGAGAACATGTAGGTTACATATAGAATATAACAACATGATATACAACATACTATGGCATACTACATTGAACATATTACAAAGTGGTAGTAGACAGCAACAGTCACAGTAGATCATGATAACAATGAGAATCAAGCATTCTCACCAGACTGTATCTTTGCCAATTCCAACTCATGGTCCAGCTGCTGCAGCTTGAGCTCAGCCATTTTCATCTTGAACTCTTGTGAGTGCTGGGCTTGCTCAGCATTGAACTGTGCCATCCATTCTTCATGTACACATTCCACAGCCTGTCATGATAGTGAGCTTCACAATGGTAGGCCTTCTCTTCATGTTGCTGATCTGCAATTGTTGTGCCTCACTTGATTAGTTCATCAGCTTGCTATTAGAAACATGCTCCAAAGGTAACTCCAGGAGTTCTGGAGTTAACAAGTTGAATGGGACTTCGGCTTCACCATATGTGGTACATGCTTGTCCAAGTCATGGTCCTGGAATTTTGGAGTGTCAGAGGAGAAGGACTTGAAGCATTGTCAACAACACTAAGTAAAGTGGGAAGTCAGAGATGAGTCAGAAGACTTTGGATTTCAGGAGTTGGTAATCAAGTCAATATTTGAACTAAGGAAAATACATGTCTCAGAGTTTATATACAAAGTCCAGAGAGAATTAGTAATGGAGATTGGTAAGTAGATGAGTAAGGCATAAGTAACAAAATGGAGGGTCTGGGGAAGTAAAAGCCAGAGCTGTGCTCCTAAGCGAGACACAGCATCAGGAAACAAACTGAAGCAAGGCTAATGGTATGGATATACAAGTTAGAAATGGAACAAAGGAAAAGGAGATGTAGGCATGTCTGAGCAGATAGAGTTGTGTTCTTGTCAAGAACAACCCAGAGTTGGTCAAAAGTTCATCCAGAGTCTCAGAGTTGACTTAGGGGTTTTCAGGATATGACACTTGCATGATAAACTTATCCATTGGGTTGGAAGCCATGGCAGCAGCAGATGTGCACACCCACTTTGTTGTGGACCAGCATGAGCCACTACTGGCAGCAGCAGCATCAACAGTGGAGGTGGGAGAGGTGGAAATAACAAGGTGTAATCATTGATCACTTTCAGATGACACCAGTGAGAGGTAAGGAATAGAAAAATCTTGACAGGAGTTGGACTCCCATGCCATGGATACCCCAGCATGCCAGTGAGACAAAGATACAGGCACATGCTAATCCTGTTCATCATCAGAGTTAAGGGAGATTCCCTGGGGTCACAAATGGTAATGGGGAGGAACAATACACAAAGCACCACTGTGAAATGCAAATGGTGTTGTGCCACACCCACTCTAAGTCTTACTTGAGGAGTGGGGGAAAAACAGAGGAGAGTCATTACCTTGTGAAGACAGTGGCAGTTTGTCAAAGTAGATGGGGGACAATGTAGGCAAGAAGTCAGGCAAGTATATTGAAGATAAAGGTTAAAGCAGAGATGATGAAGCAGAGGCCACAGGACCTTTGCACAGGTAGATAGGGGAAACAGTGGCATTATGCAGATGGGCAGGGGAAATAATGGTGTCATGCAGGTGAAAGAAATAGTGGCATCATGCAAGTGTGTCAAAGGTGGAGAAATGTTGGACAATAAGGAAGCAAAGGCTACAGGGGTTTCATTAACATCCATGTGAAGCCATGTTAAGAATAATTTATCTTGCATTCCAGCATTAGTGAATATGGTACTGGTATCTGGCTCAAGATAAGGCACAGGCAAGTCAAGACAAAGGGATAAGAGGAAATTGGTGGCACCATCACTAGATGAGTAGACAGGATCAGCTCAGTTGTCTTGTTCTGTCTTATTTGCGGAACTGGCACTGCTGCTGGTATTTCCTGATTGAAAAATGGAGAGTGCCTTTCTCTTGAGGTCCTGACCAGGATCTGCAACAGATGGCTTTACATTAAAGCCAGGATTTGTTCTCCAGAACCCATAAAGGTCAGGCTACCATGGAAATGAGTCAACAATCAAAGCTGTCAAGCATTAGTACTGGTAAAATTCACACACAGTATTGAAAACATACTCATTAAATTTACCTTTGAGGGATCACACTGCAAGTCCTCATAAGTCATTCCAGCACCTGTTTTTCTGAGTCTCATGTTCTCTGTGTTGTAGGTCTTCTTTAAACTGTGAAATGTCAGTAGAGTAGCACTGCAACACATGAGCCCACCTACTCCTTGATATGGTGGTTGATCTTCTTGACAAAAACCTCAGGTTGGATCTGTGAGAAGTGTCATACATGTTCATTGTTGTCATTTGAAAACTGCTTGAGTAGCTTGTAAGTAGTAGTAATTTTTGTTGTGTGATGAAACTTCCTTCTTGTGGTCAGCATCCTTGGCATCTTGTATAGAGTCTGAGAAAATCTTGAGGCATGCAATCTTGTTCTCCTTCAACCATGCAATGAGGCTTGTTGTGCACACAGCACAGTCCTTGTCCCAGTGGATGAGTGGTGCCTTCAGGTCAGTAATGTTGGGGTCAGTGGTGAGGGAAGAAGCTGGGCCAGTAGTGGGACTCCAAGTGATTGGGGACTCAGAGTGGCTCCTAGATTGAGCATGAGAATGCTTCAGCATGGCAGCAGGCAGGGGAGCTTGGTGGGGGGTGAGCACTTGAGCTCAGGGCAAGGGGTAGATTTCAGTGAGTCAGTTTCAATCAGAGCTTAACCTTGCTAGCAGTGAGGCATGACAAATGGTGCTTACACAACCCACTAGTTTGACAACTAGTGAGGGCCTTGCCCAGGCCTTGAGATCTCTGAATAGTACACCAAAAGGTAGTGATACTGAATGCTATGCATTCAGTATCCTGGGCAGTATATGTATAACTAGTTATAGGTAGCTAGGTAGTAAGCCAGCGTGCTTACACGAGGACAACGATTCCATTAATGTCGTTATCTCACCCATGCTCAACGGATACCAAAACACATGTGGTGCATAGTTCAGATTCTGAAATCCATTCATGGGCTCATAGGAAAACAAACACCATAATTAGATGGGTGGTGTTAATAAACGGGAGTGTTTTCAAAAACACGCGATTCCGAGTATGTATGTACCTTGACTTGTCTCCAAGTTGCGGCCACTACTAACACCACATGGACTGGGAGTCTGGGGCAGGTTACCAAAGTCTTTCCGGGCTCATTGCATCTGGTCAGGCCGAACCGAACATTGTCGCATCGCAACCTTTATTGTCACCCCCCACGTGGCATGCAGAAAATGTGACCAGTGCTGACATCACTAAGCGCAGCTAAATTAGAGCAGGTATGCTGATGCACCGCGTTTATCGATACCCGAGCCAGAGATTGCCACCTGACCAAAGCCACGAATCAAGGAATGGACCGAGACCTCCTCCGAAGTGGCGAAACAGCAGGGCGGCCGGACCAGGGGCGTCCTCCATTGCATTCTGTCTCCCACTTCACGAGGGCATCCTCGTCCCATACCTTATTGGACATATTGTCAGGTTCCCTCAGGAACATCTCCCCTCGAATTGTGGGAGGTAGATAGTCATTATGCACAGGGTGTCTTAAAGATCGTCAGGAAGATTCAATTCGAGGTTCAATTGGGAGGACTCACACATAATGAGGGTTATATTTGTATCCTTCGGAATAACCGAGTTCTTTCATGAAGGCCGTCGGTGCATTTCGCACCGCCATTGGAACCGGTGCGGTGACATCTTTTTTTGCTGCTACCTCGGCTGAATTATAGGCCTCATACGCGCGTGTACTCTTTGGAGCTTCAGAGAGGTAGGCAACGAGATGAGCCAAGTTAATGCGACATTCCGGCATTCCAACTTGTTGACAAGCATGCAAAGTCGCAATTGCCTAATAGTTGTGACTCTGTTACGAGCGATTTTACAATGATTTCGGCAAAATTAACTCACTAATGGTAACGCATGGTTATCCGCGAGCCCGATGTCCTCACTCGCACAAACAACCATCCTTCGGGCAACGTATAAGGGGTCCTCGCCAGCACTCAGCATACGTGCCAACCAATACATCGCTGCATTGCCCTGACTACCGCGCACAGATTTGTGAAGAGCAGAGATCATGTCATAATGGCTTTCACCTGCCCGATCGTACGAGCAAGAGACCGATTGTCGCAATGAAGCAAGAAGCTCCTCTTCTTGGACGTTGTTTTTCGACGTGAAGGCGAGTTCCAATAGAGAGAGTGCTGTTCGCGCATCCCCCGCGGATAGCGATACGAGTGATGCGACGATGCGAGGTGTTAACTGGGGATAGGATGAATATGGACTTTCGACGTTGCTCGATCCTGCCGACCCTTGACTCGTGGAGAGTTGGTCAGAACCTTGGGAGCTAGTTGGCTGTTGTAAAACCGACGACATATATATCCCATTCGTGCAGGAAAGACGCTCCACTGCACGAGATATAATTCCTCGCATGTCCTCGTCCGTGAGGCGTTCCAGTGTGAATACACTAGATAGGCGTCAGACGTTACGAATAGACATTCGATCTCACGGACCGACAACGACTCATGAGAGCTCCCGTCAACTTGAAGGATGGGTTCTCCGTCGTCGCGCCTATCATCTGGATGTGTACGGTAACTATCACCCAACGTGGTGGTGCAACAACTGGTGAACTACCTGGATCTGGCCTTTCTCGATGTATGGTAAAAAGATATCCTATATTCAGTTGAGATCAGCGCATCTAGGAAGGAGGTGACGCGTACTTGCTGAGATTTATTAAAACGATGGATCTCGTCCAAAAACAGAAGGGTCTTCCTGCTCTAGATGTAGTCAATGGAACATCATGATATAAGTCACCCAAATACCTCCCCGTCAACGTCAGAGACCCCTTCGCTTCTTCAAAGACATTGCGAACATCATTGATTCCTGACAAGGTAGCGCTCATCTCTTTAAAAATGCAATTTGTTTCTCTAGCCAGGAGTCTCGCAAGAGTTGTCTTTCCACAACTGTATTCTTTTGACATGAATACATACCTCATCAGATGAGAGATGTTCACTCACCCCGGTGGACCCCAGAATATGATGCTACCCAAGCTTCCAGATCCGAGCAATTTCCTCAACAATGAATGGGGACCAGTCAAATGCTTTTGTCCGACGAACTCATCAAGACTCTGTGGACGAAGCCTTTCTGCCAGTGGCGTGCCAATTTTCGCGGCCACGTCGAATGCTCGCTTGTTGGCATGCTTTTCGTTACTGGGCATGGGTTGTGTCACGGCCAATGACGAGACCTCGAGTTTTCGCTTCTTCTTCGACGGTCCTCCAGAGATCGTCTCGGGGGAGATTGTCGATGTGCGAGGTGGTTTTGCGTTACCTCCTTGGCTCTGAGAGAATATCGGAGCTAATTTGTATTTTGATTCCTCTTTGGCTTGTACCAGTAACTGGCCGCCGGTACTCAGTTTATGTTCTGAGCATCCACTATCCAGGTGGTTGTTGATGTCCCGCTCGAGAACAGAGCACGAACATGCAGGGCTGTAGGTCAACACTAAATCTCCGTAGCAAGAATATGACGAGAAATGCCTCGACCAACCAAGTTACGGAGGCTTGGAGGGTCAGGACGTGATCAGTAGATGGCAAGACCGACTGGCACTGCATAATCTAATAACATACCAGAAGTCATACAACAGTTTGTTGGAGTCTAGTTAAAAGTCAGAACCTTCCGGGTAGAAGAGAAGACCTGGCTCCGAGTCACTTTCAAAAAACGATTGCTAGTAGTTACTAGTCACCACCGATTCAACGAGTGGTTCGGGGTCGCGGACTCATTTCGGCCCGACGGACCCCACTCACTCATACATTTAAGTAACCAGAAACTGGACAGTATTCCTCCAAGTTAGCGAGTTCATGAAATGGAATAGCAGATTTATTAGCTTCTGCGTTTGATACAGCGTCCCAAAGTCAAATAGGGCTATGCAAAGGGAACACATAGCAAGCAGACATCCAACGTTTAAACCTGGTATCACACTAATGCGGCAGCTGACGATCTCTCACGCGCACGACCGAGTGTCCTAACTATCCTCGGTGTTATATTGATTCTATAACGAGTGTTAGCATGGGAAGCCTGCTGTACTACAAGACTTGCCTTGGAGGATGTTGTTCAGTTTGTTGACGCGGGACGACACGCTGAGATCAATACTTTTGTCGCCAAAGTCTACCACGACTCCGCCCATGAGAGAAGGGTTAACCTGGACGACGATGAAAGACAGGCCAAGCTGGGCAATGCTAAAGCGCAAACCTTGTTGACCACTTTCAGGGACTTGGCGTGTTGCGCGGCTTGTGACTGCTTGAGAATGGACTCGAGCTTGACAGCGGCATCCCTTGGAAGTGGTGCGGCCGAAGTAACGATGACCTCCAACTCTCCCTTGTAACTGGCAACAAGCTCATTGAAGCCTTGAATCACGCCTTGTGTCTCGCCAAGTCTGCCATTTTCTGAAAGGACAGCAAAGAGGTTTTTGGTGACATCGGAGACTGGCTCCTTCTTTGGGCCCTCAGCCTTTACATACAGTGCAGTCAGACCAGTGACGCGCTCCTTTGCTGAAAGCGTCGGATTTGAGATGAAAGCGTTCAGTTCGGAGGTTTCAGCAATGAATTTGGAAATGGTGTTGAGTTCGGTCTGTACTTTGGAGAGTACCTGGGGCGACTTGGCGAGAGCTGCAGAGTAGAGAGCGTTGGAGTACTTGAGTGCGATAGACGAGGCAGCCCGCCGTCCATGGGTAGACGCGGCGACAGAAGTGCGGAGGGCTGAGGACAACATATTAGACATACGACGACGCGGAGGAGATGTGAGGGATGGGCGGTGTTTGAAAGCGAAAGTATCCAGGCCGGTCACGCCCGGGGAGTGTGGTACCAGAATAGAATATACTTCACACGGAGGTCGCACTCATTAGGATGAGCGGCAGTATATGTACCGTCTTTTTTGTGCGGTTTCGTCCCAGGTCATCATGCCAGCTGTCAACGGCGTACACACTGGCACTTCATTGTCCGTTCCAGAGCCTCGTCCTTACTTTGTCCTCGTTACCGGCTTTGGTGTGAGTCCCCCTTACCCAGTAGTTTGATTTATTTCATCCATATTCCTTGCGCCTGACCTCCCCGGGCCAGCCATTCTCGCGCTATGCCGTCAATCCCTCCTGGCTAGCCGTCCAGCCCCTCAATGACACCGTTATACACGTCGAGGTCCCACCAGAACCAGTGACCCACGATGACCCTCGAAATCCCCCCCCGTCCATCCCAATCTCCGATCCGAAGACAATTCTCCGCGAGATTCGCATAACAGCATTCAGTGTACCCGTCACATATGACGATGTGTTATCCATCGTCCCTGGTCTCCACGCCCGACCCCCTACTCTCCCCCTTGTAGAGGTTGCCTTCCCCCCTCCCCCATCTGGGTATGACCTTGTCATCCATGTAGGCGTTACTGGTCGGGGACCACTGCGCATCGAAAGAATTGGTCACAAATTCGGTTATAATATGAAGGACGCGAAAGGGTGTCATGCACCCACCGTCCGTGTTGCGCATGACGAGGCGAATCGGGGTCCTTCTGAACCTTCACCGGCGGAGCGGATGGAAAGGGCGCGATTAGGGTATGACATTGCAGGCCCCGCTGATTCCGGCGAACCCCCAAAACGGGGATTCGGAAAGGGATATGAATCATTTCCGGACGAGATCCATACCGATGTCGATGTCGAAAAACTTGTACAACATCTAAAAAAATCTGGCATCGAGGTGAGCGCATTGTTCTTCATTTGTGACGTTATTCTGTAAATGCCTGATCCGTTCTGCCTCTCTCCTCTCTTCATCGCTTTTAAGCAGCAAGTATATTCTTCTCTGGATGCTGGACATTATTTATGCGACTTCCTCTACTATTGCTCCTTGGCGGAGTGTAGACGTTCTGTTCCCAAGACCGATAAGCCTACGACTAAAGTGCTTTTCATACACTGTCCCCCGGTTGATCAACCTCTGAGTACAGAGCAAGTCACTGAAGCGATTAAGAAGTCCATTATTTGGCTGTGCACGTCTCCTACTTCGTGATGCTTGTACTTGACTGGTTTATCCAAGGGTTTATCGTTGGTTGTTACGATGCCAACTTTTTTTTTTCTAGATGAGGGACTTTGCAGTGGGTTGTCTTCGGCCTTTTTGTTATTAGGTACAATGAAGCATCGTAAATTGTGTTACATGTATTATTTCCCGTCAAACGTCACGTGGGTTGGTAGCTTATATCGGCAACTTCGGCCGGTATGCTGTCAGTATAAAGTTGGCTCTTAGACATATGTTGGATGCAACCGGCCTCTCTTTCTCAAGATCTGGTTTTGGAACCCGCTCAAAGACCACGCTTAGCCGAGAGGGAATCAAGATAAAAGGGTACCGCCGAATGATCAATCCATTCCTCTCAGGATACCGTCCCTAGACCATGGCCACTAACATCACTTTTCACGAGGGTACGCACATACGTCTTGGACCCGGGCTTTGACACCCCAGAAAAGACTGACGATCGTTTAGGCTCTGTCGGCGCCGCTGAGCGATTCGAGTTGCTCAAACAGAAAGGAGTTACGATTTGGCTAACTGGCCTGAGCGCGAGCGGAAAGGTTGGTGCAGCTTCTTCATCGGATCTTTCGCTCATTCCAGGTTTGTGGTTCTCTGCAATCTAACAGTCTACCATCGCCTGTGCTCTCGAGCAGCATCTTTTGCACGAACATAAATTTGTCTATCGCCTCGACGGGGACAACATCCGCTTCGGATTGAACAAGGATCTCGGCTTCGACGAGAAATCCCGAGTTGAAAACATCAGACGGATCGGAGAGGTACGCGACACGGCAAACGTTGACTTATCTAATCTGACAGATGGTGTATTTCACAAGGTCTCAAAGCTATTCGCAGACTCGGGCTGTATTACGATCACCGCTTTCATATCACCTTATCGCGCGGACCGGGAAATAGTTCGCGAACTCCATCAGAAGGCTAATCTGTCCTTTGTCGAGGTCTTCATCGATGCTCCTCTCACTGTTCTAGAGCAGCGTGACCCCAAAGGGTTGTACAAAAAAGCCCGTGCTGGGGAGATTAAAGGTGAGCAGATTTACCATTGCTGCGGCACGAGTATCATCTGCGGACATCAGATTTCACTGGAATATCTGCACCATACGAGGCGCCAGCGCACCCTGAAATTCATATTAGAACCGATCAATGTGACGTGAAACAAGCAGTGGAGGTCATTGCGAGATACCTGAGCACGCACAACTATATCTGAGGTCGCCATAGATATTCCGGATAGATGTCACGGCGCAGTTCACTAGAAAATTGCAGGGTATGGGAATAAGGTCCTTGGGTACCAGTAGATGTCTAGCAAGCTGATGCGTGAAGTACGGGAGACCAGTACTTTTCAAGGAAGATCTATCGCTGGGGCACGCCTTGGCTGCGCGTGAGTATTGCTTTCCGCGCCACTGATAGCGTTGAAGGGGGCTTGCTCTGTTGGTGTCTCCTCCTGCTCCTCTGCTATTACATCGCCACTGGACTGCTCCAGCATGTTCGCAAAACCGACCTCAATCGCAGAAAACCATCTCGTGAGATCATCTACCGTCCGAGCGAGATAAGAATTCGTGGCCTCTTGTGACTCCGTGAGAGATACAAAGTCGAGTGGCGGAATAGGTGGGCCAAGAGTGGACTCCACAGGCACTGATGTCAACGAAAGCGACGTAGCATGGGAGAATTTTGTGAAACCAGATCTACCTCGCCTGTCAGTGCGTGGTGGCGAACTGCTTCTCGTGTTGGGAAGTGATATTGTCGATGCATTCGCGTCTGCGCGGATACCCAGGTTATGTGAACCGAGTGGTGTGGGTGGAAGGATGCTGGGTTGAGAGTTGGGAACGATGGTCGATGGAGATGGGAGGAGTGGGTCGGTCGTTCCCACTTGATGCTCCGATGTGAGAAAAGGAATCTGACAAAGTCAACGAAAGGTCAGGCAGATAGGAAACGTGATAAACTTCACCTTTGCCGGATCTTTCTGCGCTGGCAGGACCAAGCTTTTCGAGGAATTAGTGCCGTCGCTTCCTTTACTTGAAGAACTGCCACTCCTATCTCGTGCAACGAACGGTCTCACGGGAGGCATGAGGGGTGATACTGGCGTACTTTCCATAACGGCGACTGAAGCTTGACGAATAAGGCTGGGTTTCCTTCCAAGGGGAGCTCCAGAGGGAGAGCTCTCGACTGGAGAAGAGTCCGCATCAGCCGTATTAGTAGATCGTGCTTTGGTGACCGGTAAAGGACTTGTTGGAGGGAGGCGAGGAGCAGGTAACGAAGGAACAGTATCCTGTGAGTAACGAGGCTGACGGCTTGGGAAGGAAAATTCATTGTATTTGGCCAATTGAATATCGTCTACTCCTTCAGGGAGCCCAGCCTTCTTTGTACCAACGAGCTCCCGTGCCGGTGACGAAGAAAGTGGCACAATTAGGGACGTGACCATTGGTGTAGCTAATGTTGGCGGGAGTGGAAGCAATGGTTTTAGAGTGTCGTTTGGGGCTGTATTATCGTCAAAGAGACCCCGTAAAGAGGTCGGTAAGCGGGTTGGTGCAGGGCGCACTGTGGGGGCCATGGAAGACATGTCAACGGAATTTGGGAGATCCACATCGTCGTCATCGTTTGAGAGACTCATGAGCGATCTACGCCTAACGGTATCAAACTCCCAGAGATCATCATCCTCTTCAGCGATTTTTTGTAAGCTGAAAAGCATGAGTAGAATTCTCCCCGTTCACGAACAATTCTTACTCTTTCTTCTCTTCACCCTCCCAGTCAAGAGGTTCTGCAAGACTAGCTCTGGATCCTCCACTTTGAACCCAAGCATCGTACCTAAGGATTAGCTCTCTTAACACAGATATATTTACTTTTGAAGCGGACTTGATCCACTTTGTCTTCATGAGCTCATCCGCAGAAAGGCGCTGGCAGGGACATCAGTAAGATGACCTAATCACGATTTCTAGGCACATACATCATTAGGTGATTCTCGGAGGCAATGAGAAACAAAATCTCTCATGTCTTTGCTACCATCTCCGTCTCCCAATCTCGGAGGTTTGACTTTGGCAATTAGTTGCATGACTTTGATCGCATCTCTCAAGTCTGAGTGTGGGGGGGCACCTTTGGCCATCTCATATGCCATGATACCCAAGCTCCAGATATCCGCCTTGCTGTCATAGACTGGTGTTGGCTGTGCCACCTCCGGTGCCATCCAATTAGGAGTACCCATGAGTGTATTTCGCTTGCTTGTCGTTGTAGCAGATAAAGCGGAGACACCGAAATCGCAGATCATGACTTTTCCAGTTGCGGTGATGAGAATGTTAGCAGCCTTGATGTCACGATGGATGATTGCGGATCTATGAAGATAGGCAAGTCCGACGAGAACTTCGCGGGTGATGACGACGATGAAGCGTTCCTCGAGCACCCCACTCTTTGATGTTTGCATGAGGGTACGAACACTACCTCCCTGTGCGAACTCCATCGCGATCCAGACACGTGGGCCATCTAAAAAGCAGCCATAGTATCTGGTGACATTGGGAGCGTCACGAAGTTGAGTCAGGAGCGCCACTTCGCGCTGGATTGCCTCGACATCGTCGTCTGCTGTATCAAGGTTAATGATCTTGAGCGCCACGATATTGCCCGTAGGTAGATGAACACCCTTGTGGACGGAGCCGTAGGAACCCTTTCCGACGGTTTCAAGACGTCGGAAGAGATCATGCACGGAGGTTTGTGCCATGCTCACAGGGAGCCAACCAGTCGAAGGGGATAGCGAGAAGTGGTCGGCGGGGTAGTTCAAGAAAGAGGGCTAATTTAATAGGCGATGTCATTTACATGGGTTGGATAATCTGTCCATATCGGCAACGGAGGTGTGTAGCGTGGGAATCTAATATTCAACACCTTGCAAACTACTTCAATTACTTTTTCTACCTGGGATGCTCTCCACGAGTTTATTGTCCTCCTTCGTCAGAGCAACTCGGACGATTCACCCCACCTTGTTCGCCAGTGCAAAGATAACGAGCTCTCTGAGATGGGCACTACCACTTCGCCTCACCAACATGACCAGCGTTCGTTTTGCCTCGCGCGGCACAGAGTACCAGCCCTCGCAACGGGTGAGGAAGAGGAAATA
>JBBPRD010000529.1:0-12350 GCA_038092855.1 Boletus piedmontensis
CGGACCCGAGGGAGGGCGAGTATGGGCTTGCGGCCTTTGGGTCTTTCTTAGCTGAGGACAACATGATTGCCAGTGCCCTCTGGCACGAACTGGATCTTCGACACGACCTTTCTTGCGACGTTGCACACAATGCAGTGGGGAAAATGACGTTGGCTGATTACGTCTGGCGCCGCGTACGATGGATACGTGTTCGCAAACACATGGTCCTCGCGGCTACTATTCTCGAACCATTTACAGAGAATCTGGTGGCAAGTTCCATAGCCGCTGCGAGTATCAAATACCTCTTTGGCGTGTCGCCGTGGGTTTTTTTATCCATCCACCATTCTGCGTGGCTTTGGGTTGACTTGGATGTATACGAGTCCCTCGCTGGCTATCCACTTCCGGCTCACGAACGCTGGAAGTTTATTGGGGCGTGGTGCATCCGAGAGTTGTTGACGCTTCCTATATGGATCTTGGCCGTATGCGGAAATGAGGTTACGTGGAGGGGCAAGCGATACCAGGTTTTGCAGGCTGGGCAGGTACGGAGGACAGCAACCGGTGGCACTCGCAATGGATGCTTCTGGAGACGGTGGTGGGATCAGGGAGATTCGTTATCTCAGTATGAATCCCTACCCGTTAATGAGCCGATCTGATGTAATGGGACAGCATTGAGATTTACAGCAACGATAAGTATTACGACCATATTATAAGTGATACACATACAGGAAGTGATGATTAGAATGTACAGGAAAATGAGCAAGGTTGGTGTATGCATACAAGGGGTGGGTGGGTGTCATGAAAGACGAGATTGTGTATGTGGTATGTCCGTGGTGCCAACGGAGGAATCAAGAAGAGCCGCTCTTGCCTCGTCCTGACTATGCTTCGCCAAGAGACGGAAATTGTGAATCATGACGACTTCATCAAAGAAGGCATCGGACCATTCGTCAGCTGCGCACACGTCAAGAGCTGATGTTCGGATTCTCATATCCCGGCCATCGCACGTTATCTTGCACAAGGAGGATTCTAGATTAGAAGAGGCAGAAGGTTGTGGGCTTTGCCGTGAGTCTCGAGCATCTTTCTGACGTTGATTGGAAAACCAGTTCTTGACTTGATGGTATTCTCTTGAGAGAGGGTGAGAGGTTGATTGAGCTGAGGAAGACGGAGACAAGTACCTTTGTATGATGATGCCGAGTTGTGAGACCCAAGCCTCGTCTGGATAGGGGGTGATCTCGTCGTAAACCATCTGCATGACCATGCGCTGGCGGACGGTTGCGGGGGTCTTGCCTGTGGAGGGGATTGCGAGAGCGCGACTCTTGAGCTCACGAACTTTGGCATCGCGTTCGGAGTGAGGTTTCGGGGTAGCATGAGAGCCAGCGTGCTTTTGGACCCTTTTCCTAAGATTGTCTTCGGAAGCACCACGGAGATGGGATTTGGATCGAGTGGAGAGGGAGATTGGATGTGGTCTGGACCTATGAGAGGACTTGTCTGAGAGTGGGGCTCGGCTTCTGAGGGAGCGCCTTGAGAGAGGGTCGAGGAGGAGGAGAGATTCCTGAGATGAACCGGGGTGCTCGTCGACGTCCATGACGTCTACAGACGCATCTCTAGAGGAGGAGGATATGGGGCTATCGGCGGTGAGGGTGTCTTCCTGTCCATTAAAGGAAGAGAGGGCGTCTGGGGACGACAGAGTGGAAGAAAGGGATGAGACGGAGAGAGCTGGATGGGGGTGCATGAAGAGATGGTGAGCGACGAGGGATGAAGGAGGACGATAAAGCAGATACCTGGCGAGAGAATGCGCGGTGGTTGTGGATCCACCTGTGGACAAAACGGACCTTCAATGAGCCTGATCGACGATGGTGTAATATATTCATTACTTAGGTACTACTCCCTCATCATGTCCGACAACGATCGTGCCAGGCAGCGCATCATCGCCTCCGTCTTCGACAAGCGCAACGCCGCCGCCGACGTCCTCGAGTCCTACGTTGCCCACATTAAGATCTGGGAAGACGCAGGCGACGGCCAGGGAAGGAAGCCACGCTACATCCTCCTCTCCCGTCCGTGCTCCCCTCCTCCATCCCATCCGTGCTCACCTTTCCCCCCAGGCGCTACCGACAACACCGGCTTCATACACAAGTCGAAGCTCAACACCAACGGTTCCTTCTCGGTCGGCAAGACATGGAAGCTCGTCGAGCTCAGAGGCATCCAAATCCTCAACGTGCGTTCCCTCTCTTCCCTCTCACTCTCTGTTCACACCCCCGCAACCAGTCGGTCTCGTTCAACATCACCCTTGCGAGGACGTACAAGTGGCAAACAGAAATCCCCGCCGACCAGACCGCATTTGTCAGAGCCACCGTTGAGCTCTTCCGTTCTCTCGTCGGTGCCCCGCTTCATCTCGTTGGCGTGGATGATACCTGCTCGCCGTCCAGTGAGTGGCAGCGAGTGTTCGCAGGACCCGCTCACAGCCAACAACCTCCCCAGCAGATGGTGACCCCGTCCCACCGCCTGACGGGTCGTCCTCCCCTTCCGCACCCCCAGTCACCTTCTCAAACCGTATGCCTATCCCCCTGGAGAATGCTCAGGCTCTCCAAACTCCCCATTCTCACATCCTCAAGGCCCCTTCACGTTCCGCATCACCTGCGGATTCCATGAGGAATCATTCTGCGAGAGAATCCGTAGTCTCCAGCGCTTCAGGTCTCCGCCCACCTTCCCCTTCTATCCCCTCACATCAATCACCGTTACCCAGTTCTTTGAGACCAAGAATCGGCCGTCGACCATCCATCGCGACACCTCCTCCTTCCGCCGCAGGTACTGCGATAGCTCTTCCATCCAGTCTTGTGCCTGCTCGTGCTCGTGCTTCGTCCCCGCGTCCATCCCGTCCAAACCACACGCCTACTAAGCCATCCCTCGACTTGCCTCGTACGTCGAGCCCATCTTCGGTGCACCTAACGGAAACACATCACCCTACGCGCTCCGAATCGCCCGCATCCGCGCACAAGCCTCTATCACGTAACTTGATCCCAAAGTCTCCCGAGACCCTGCAGATGCGCCGAGAGCACAACAATCGCGTTTCATTCTTTGACCCTGCAAATCAGGTTGCCCTTGACCGGCTTGTCGCAGGTGACTGGGGTTCCGAAGAGGATGCCGAGGGCGCGGAGGGAACAGCAGAAGAAACGATTATCAGTGTAGAGGAGATGCTTGAAGGTTATGAATGGGCAAGTGACGACATGTTCGGCCGAAAGTCTGTAAAGGGGGCTGCAGATCTAGTCGAGGCTCGTTTACTTGATGAGCTCATGGCACTGGAGAAGGTCGGTCGTCTGACTTGATCGTTTTAGCCCGACGAGTGACTTCCTCGCTAGGCTAACATACATTCTTTCTTGGAATCTGATGATCGGGTGAACCTCGTCATCAAATACTTGGATGAGGCTCTTGGCGAGGTTGATGCCATAGACAGTTCGATATCCTCGTACAAAATTCATTTAAACGCAAGTAAATCACAGCGACGCTTCCCTTTATTCTGACCGGTTTGATAGGCTGTAGGAGATGATATCTCTTTCATCCAGTCGCAACGACGCGGCTTACAAGTTCAAATGCAAAACCAAGGCGTGCTTCTCAGTGAACTCGAAAACCTGCTCGTATGTAGCTCATTTAGATACCTTCAGCATATTCTGACACCATGCACACTTAGAAAACAGTCCAAGTTAATAAGGAAGCGCTACTTACGCTCACCCAAGATTCTCTCGAGAAACCAACTGGAATACAACGACTCGAAGAAGCTGCTACGGAACTCTATAAAGCGCTTCAGGCTAGCCAGGATACAGGTCAGGGTTTCGTTTGGTCAAGTCACATGATCTGACCTCCTTCCTCAGAAATGGCTGCTACCATGGAAAGGCTGGACGAGTACAGGACCCATAACGCACAGTTCTGCAAACGCATATTTGATTACCTCTCCATCATGATAGTTGCTCAGGTCAGTTCGATCATCTTGTAGGGTATTACAACGCAGATGTCTCATACCGTTTCAAGTCCAAACTAATCCTTGACGATAACGGTGGAATTGCCCGACCGAAAGGACGTGGACGACCAATCATATCCAATCACCAAAGCATGGAGGCTTATCTTGGCAGATATGCTGGGCTCCTTTTGTATCTGAAAGAGATGGATGAAACAGTGTACTCGAAGTTTTGTGCTGTACGTTAGTCCCGGGTGCAAGCTTCCGAAGCTAATCTACTGTCTGCCAGGCGTACTTCTCAGCAGCCAGCGACCTTCACAACAGCCAGATGAAGGGCTTATTCTCAAATTATTTTGGCTTGTTGAAGAAGGCTCCCGAGGAAGATGTGGAACAAAGTAAGATGTTGTGTCGTCTCTCCTTTCCACGTTAATCCGCTTTTTCAGGCTTTGCACAGAATAACACAAGCGCAAAAGCAGGTGCTATTCGTCGTGCGGGCACTATCGTGCGTGGTCCGATGGAGACACGAAATCGGGAACGAGAGCGAGGCGAGCAACCGGGTGAAGAATATGGAGCAGCTGACGTTTGTATCTCCGTTGAGTATGAGAAACCGGTCTCCTTCTCACTTGGGGACAGGCGCTTGGTTACATTCTGGAGCAAATTGCCCCTCAGATATACCGGGAAAGCGATTTTATTGCGGACTTTCTTCAGATCAATGATGCTGGTCTAACCTTTGCTGATTACGCCGGTCTGGACAATTATTTCCGACGCCAAGCGGCTAGGACTGCTGGTCTTAGTCAACCCACCGTAAAGCTAGTGCGTGGTGCCATGGACTTGATATTCGGTTTCCTGCCCACCGAGTTGAAACAATGGATTGATCTTGCTGTCGCCAAAGATGCGCTGTAAGTGTTTTGCCTTGTCAATGCACACATGCACTGAAGTCAAGGACAGGCAATTGGTCGGCGTTATCGCTTGTCTGGAGCGTTTCCTTGCGGATGCTGACGAACGTGGCAATACGTTTTTTCTTCAAATACTAGATAAGCAGCATCTCCGGCTTAAAGGAGCGTTTGATCGTCAAATCGTAAGTGAGCCTGCTAAGCGCGATTGGCATGACTGCTTACCACGTGGCGCAGACCCAGCAAATCAAAATGGTCGATGAAACGAAATTGACGAGTAGGAAACGCAAAGGGGTGGCTCACTTCATCAAGTATTTCCCAGTCTATGTGAGCCGTGTCGAGCAACAGCTAATCGGCGCGGATGGACTGGAGATCCGGGAACATGTTGACTCGGCATATGAGAAAATTGTGCACAGCATGTTTGAATGTTTGAAGCACATGGCAACACTGGACGGCGATGGTGAAGACAAGGGCCAGCTCAATTATCACGTGTTGCTTGTTGGTGAGTGTCGTGTCGCGTGCAGGAAGATGTGGTAAGATATGATTGACCTGAGCAGAGAACATGCATTACTTTGTTGCCAAGATCTCGCAGTTGGAAACTAGCACCGTTAGCGGGTTCTTGAAGCAAGCAGAGGCTATCTACAACGAAAACTTGGCTGCATATGTCAGGATCGTACTACGGAGACCATTCGCCAAATTGATCGTGAGTGTGCCCTCGTTGCCTTGGCAGGACACGAGCTAATGATGGATTTACAGGAATTCTTTGAGGGCGTGGAGAGACTTTTGAAGACGACAGCGCCGAGCCAAGTTCAAAAGAACTCTAATTACAGCAAATCGTTGTTGAAGAAAGTGCTCAAGGACTTTGACGGCAAGGATGTACGCAAGCACGTTGATGTGCTTTTCCGACGAGTGGAGAAGCACTTTACAGAAGCGGAAGAGAAAACCACGAAGGAGGAGAACAGCGGGATTGCGCCGGGTACGGTAATGGTTGGAGTATGGAAGGCATGTGAGGAAGAGTTGCAACGGATGACGGAGAGCTTCAGTGCAAGGATATCACAGTGCTATGCTGATAGCGGTGTATCCATGGAGTATACCTCCAACGATGTAGAGGCTGCCTTTCGAAGGCACCGGCTTGATTCATAAGCTGGTATATCTAGTTCTGAATCTCTGATACACATGTTTGATACGAATGACTGGAGACTGGTAAAAATAACTGATCACAGTAGATGCAAGGAAACAAGTTCGAGGGTGATCTCAATTTGCCGAATATGGTTCCCCGTGTGAACTGCTGCTACTGACGTGTGCATCGGTCATGTCCTGGGGAGCGAATGCGGCCAGAACCGAAGGGCCATAGGCGGTCCAGAGGCCCTTGAGTTGGTCGACAGGATAGGCAGGCTTGTGTGTGCCCCCGCTTGGGGAGGACTGGGCAGAGACGGGGGTCTTGTTCAAGACGTTCCAGACAAGGTCAACAAGGGCAGCGATGCGAGACCGACAAAAGACAATAGCATTGCCCTGTGCGGAAGCTATGGCGGCATCCAGGTCGGCTTCGTTCTTTGAGCACCACGGCTCGAAGTAAGTTTTGTAGACATAAGCAGAGCCCTAGAGGGGTGGTATAAAGTAGGGGGGATGGAGTATGTCGAGGGGACGAACCTGGGTCTGGGGCAGGGAGAGGTACAATAAGAAAATGGTCCTCAGCTCCCAGTAGAAGGGAAGCCTGGGGTGTGTTCAGGACTGGCAGGGGGGTGGATGAGAGGGAGGACTGACCAGGACAGGAACAGTCCAAGGGTCTGCTCGAATGCAACAAAGGCACCGATGACAGCCCAATACATGGAGAGTGCCTGGAGGGTGTCAGCGGAAGCAGAATGGGCCAAGGCCTTGTATGTGGAGTAGCATGGCAATGCGAATGCAAACCAGGCGCTGCGGGAGGGAGGATGAGAGGGGGACGAGTGGAGGACGGGGGAGGACGTACCAGAGGAGGTGGGAGAGGAGGGAGATGAACATGGGAGAGGAGCGGAGGAAGCGCGTCGTGGAGACGATGGTTCGCTTGGAGATATGACACGTGATCGGGAGTAGTTTGGTGTCGGTGTTCGATACGTGAGCCAGCTCGCGACGGTTCTTGGCTGCGTGAGAGGTGCACGGCGGGACAGCAAAACAACTCATTCAGCCCACTTTTATTGACCGCTGTTTGCGTTGGACCCTCCGCTCCTCCCCATCATGGATCTCCCCAACGCCCCCCTCCCCAAATCCGACATAAAACCCCAAGTAAAGACCCTCAACCGTGTTCCCCGTAGGCCCCCTTCTCTCTCTCTCCCTCCCACAGCTGACCATCTCCCTCTTCAAAGGCGCCTGCGTATCTATCCTGCCCCTCCTACAAGACCCCACACGCTGACCATATCCCATACAGAATGCCTGTCGCAAACAGAAAATGCGCTGCGAGGGGGCAGACACACCACCCTGCCGTCGTTGTCGCCACGCCGGTTTGGAGTGTCTCTTTGAAAAACCCTCCAGGGAGGCAACCCTCACCGGCGAGGCCGGTTTAGAGTAAGTCCCTCCTGCTCCACTTACCATCACTCATCCCTCTCCAGGCGAATCCGCAGTCTCGAGACCCACGTCGCCGATATCAGGCTCACTCAGGCCGCAATTCAGAATACACTCCTCGAAATCGTCACCCACTTGCGTGGCACCGCCCCTCCCACCCATCGCTCTCCCTCCACTTTCTCCCAAGGTCAATACACCCACTCGCCCACTATTCCTTCCACGGCGTCCCCCCCTCTCTCCGCACCCGCAAACGGTTCACATATTGGCGACCCCAGCATGCATCGCGGTACTTCAACACCGACCGCGTATCATCCATCCATCCCACCCATCCTCAACGCCCCCTCTCGAGACGTCCGGCCTTCCGCATCCCAGGCACCCCTTGTTCCACTCGGTCAGCCGACCGTCGGCGACTTCCATTCCGCATCATACTCCAATCCTGCCGGCGGGCAGCCGTCTTCCTTTATTCCTTCAGGAGCTGTCCTTCCTCCCTTTTCAAGTATCGGTGCAATTGGCGCCGGCACTATTCAAGGACCTTCTGCCATACCTTATCTTGATAATTCCCAACGCTCTCATGGCAGCAGGAACTACCCCCTATCTGCACCTGCAGGTGCAAAGCGTACATTACCACCTTCATCCGATGTCACCAGCGCCGATTCGTCTGAAGTCGACGACGACGACAATGGTGAATTGCCAGCTTCAGGCCTAGTCGCACCTTGGGAGGTCTTGCGAGGCCTGGCCGACGTCGCAATTGAGAGGGCTGCCAAGGTTAGTGTTACCATTTGAATCCGTCTTTTGAACAACCGGGTGATGTCTGGTTAAGGAGAGCGGCGAAGCGAGCAGCGAACCCCAGAGCAGAACCAGGACACCTTCCCCTGAGCGACAGAGTCGACCTTCCAAAAGGAGGAAGATTCGCCACAAAATTCCGCGTGGCATGATTTTCCCCGATGGTGGGTGATCTTAGGCTTGATGATCATGAAGCTCAACATGAATCGTCACAGTTGTCACGCAGAACCTTGTACCCGAGCATGAGGCTCGCGAGTTGTTCCGAATGTACAAACATATTCATATTTCCCTGATTTATGTTGCAACTGACACTTGCTGGTAGATTTTATGCCGGTTGTTCTACGTTCTTGCCCGTTTTCGACTCGAGAGTCGATACTTTTGACGCCCTTCACTACCGTTCTCCGTTTGCAGTAGATGCCATTTGTATGGTTGGAGCTCGTGTGCGTGATGGAGGTCAGTTTATCCTCAACCCGTCGGGTCTTTTCACGATCTATTCGCAGGAACACCCAGCGAAACCTATAACAGATGTTTGGATGCAGTTCAGAACATTTCGCGTGCCACCCTCTTCTCTCCTGTCACCCGAGTAGAGGCGGTTCAAGCCATGAGTGAGCATTTTACTACAACAAGTGTTTGTTGGTGGTGATAATATTTTCTAGTTCTTGTATCAGGCTGGTCTGATAATGGCTGGCTCAGTGGGGGCCATGCTGTACGGATGGCAATGGAACTTTGTCAGCTTATTCTCTGATGTTCTTCCGACATTGGTCTCATGGATCTAACAGCATTGCATAAAGCATGGCCAAAGTTGCTTCGCCGGATGCAAAACAAGGCAAAGGGTACTGATGGGTCTGAAGACCACGATCTAGTCATCGGCTCCCGTACATGGTTTTGTTTGTACCTTTTCGAGCATCAGTAAGTAGTCGTCATATATATCAATGGTGGGTCACAGACAACGCTTTAGGTTATCCTATGGCACTGGCCGCCCAGCCATCCTGAAGGATGATGAGAGTATCTGGCAGTGTCGTTTACTTTTACAACATCCCCTCGCGATCGAAGATGATATGCGTCTTGTCTCCACTGTTGAGCTCATGACAATTCGAGAGAGCGTCCACAACAAACTTTCACCCTTCGACCGTCCCGTGGATGAGGTTACATTTACTGTCCTCCAACAAGCCGATTCAGAATTTCAAAGCTGGTACAAGACATGGGATCAGGCTTTCTCCCAAAAGTATGAAGATGCAGGTCAGTTGTGATTATTGGTTGGGACGCGGTTACCAAACTGGAACCACCAGCCTTTTATCGTCAAAGCCTGCAGGTACAACAAGTACATGCAGAATTGTTTCACAATGCAACAGCATTGCGAGGCATCAATGGTCCGGAAGATGTGCAGAAGATGCCGAAAGCACAGAGGGATCTCGCCATTCGCTCCATTCAAATCGCGCGCCAGGGCTTGGACATTACTGTCAATTCTCCTTCATATAGCGAGGGCATGAAATACGGTGAGTCAACCTATTCCCCCAATGTTCGCGAAGTGTAACCCTCTGGTAGCCGTCCACTACACGCATGCTACTGCTACATTTGCTGCCTCTTTTCTTCTAAGGCTGTCCCGTCTTTTGTAAGTACTGCCAGTCTTGGCTAGGTTTAAAAATGTATGATTTTCTCCTCTAGCCCAAATGATTGCGACGTACAGGACATCCGATCGCAGGTTGAACGATTGGCAGCTTTGATGTCTCAAAGTAAGCCCTCAGTTGTACCCGCGTACTTTTGTGACGTTATCAATCTAGTCCCTGGCAAACGTTACGCTCTAACACTCCAGCTTATGCTGAAGAGAGGGCAGAAACGGAGAGCCGCATCCACCGCACAATCCCCAAAGATCTCACGTGAACCTCAACGTACAACACCCGCGGTGATTGAACAGCAGCAGCTAGGTGTAATAAACCACGAATCATTCTCGCCTACATACGATCCGTCGTTCGCCAATTCTGATGCGATACCCCAAATGCAAATGGGGATGATGCCCCATCATGTTACTGATGTGGACAGCATCTGGAGGGGTTTCGAAATGACTTCTAACGAACAACTGCCTGTCTGGATATCCGACCAAAGCTTGGGTGGTAGCACATTCTCGCAGCAAGGCATGAATGCCTTCCTTCTCCCAACAGATTATCTTCCCCCTGCAACACAAATATGGTAAAATCATCATCAAATCTGCTTTGGCATTCCAGGCAGCGTCTAGTATTATTATCTTGTCTGCCTCTTGTCCTGTACAACCACCGCGAAAGCCGCTATATATTTCCCTCTATCCTGCTGTATCATGGTGTCGCTTGACCAGTGGCTTTTGGTAAAAGCTAGCAAAACCAAGTCGGGTTTGTGTTACCCACTCCTGATAACTAAACTCCACGTCTTTCTGGGGACCGGTCTGATTTAAACCTAGACTTGGACCAAATTCCAGACATTATGCCAGTATAAATCAACGACGCTGACCCGCATCTCCCTTAGGTCCCGTTCTCTACTTTGACAAATCTCTTTGAGTCCCTCATCGCTGCATTATCATGTCGAGTAGCCCATCAGTGAGACAGCGCAAACTCTCCGAGATATCCGGGAAGATCACCTTTCCTTGGATTCCAAGTTCGGACTGCAAGAATCCTGCAGACACTCTGCCCATTCATTCTAGGACTGGCGAACGACACCTGGGAGCAGATTCCAATCAGAAGTTTAGTAATTTCGAGGAAGCTGAAGGGCGTCCCAGGGCCAGGAGAAAGTCTTTCTTCTCTTCCTTGTCCGGTCGCCAGAAAGATCTTCCCGCGCTAGACGATGAATTATTTAGTGAAGCAAAAACTTCGCAGTCGCGACCAAACTGGCCTAGTTTCTTCGACGTCCCTGAGGATAATGCCCCCCGAGATCACGCAGCACTTCATGCTTCGATTCTCCGAAGTGTACCTCCTCTCCTCGCGGATTCGGAGGGACGAAAGTTTTATCAAGGGGGGAAACAGCGACTCAACGTCATGAAGCGGACCAAAACAGAGGCGAGAATCATCAAGCATGTACAAGGTATGACCTTCAGACTTTATTCCGCCAAGTTGACGACATGAAACCTAGATATTGACAAACGCCGCAAGTTCATACTCACGTTAGCAAAGTGCTTGCTGACTTTCGGCTCACCCTCCCACCGCATCGACACACAGTTAAGCACGGCGTCTAATATACTCGATGCCAAAGCAGCCTTCGTGCACATTCCGGATGTCATTATTGTTACGTTTGGGGATGAAGATGTGGCCTCCGTCGAAACTCGTTTTGTTAAGGCCAAGGGTCGAATCGCTTTGACCTCATTGCACCAAGTTCACCTCGTCTACCGCAAGGTACTACATGATAAGATGACGGTGGAAGACGGAACACAGGAGCTCAAAGAGATACTCGATGCTCGCCCTATCTATTCACTCTGGCCGCGGTGTCTCTTTTCATTTCTCACGGCTTCCATGGTCTCCGCGATAGTATTTGGGGGCTCCATTATCGATATGTGGATCTCTGGCCTATGCGCCTGCCTCCTCCAGTACCTAGGTCTCAATGCTGCGTCAAAAAGTGCAACGTATGCCAATGTTTACGAGTGAGTCATCGATCAACTGGTACTAGGCATTATTGTTACTTGGTCTACAGGATATCGATCGCAATTATTGTCTCCTTCGTTTCACGAGCACTGAGCACGATCCCTGGAAATCTGTTCTGTTACAACGCTATCTCCGCCGCTGGCATTATTCTCATCCTACCAGGTTTCACCATACGTGAGTGTTTCAGACTAGTTTCCCATCCGCGAGTGCTATGCGACTCATTTCCATGGATGGGCCCTGTAGTCATTAGCGCTCTGGAACTGACGTCGCGCAACATCCTCTGTGGATCTGTAAGGATGGTTTACGCACTCATATATACTCTCTTTTTGGTAGGGTGTCAAATAGTTGGAATATTTCAGTTCCATACTTTTCTGACTACGGAATCTGCCTTGTCAGGGTTTCGGACTGGCCATCGGATCCGACATCTATCTTGTCATCAATCCCCATGCGCGGCGGGCCCTCGAGAAGAGCCAGACGCCGAGTTATAGAGTGCTACATGGCTCTTTTCAGGCTGAAAACGGCACTTTTCCACCTGGGGGGGCGGTGTTTGGGTTCGCCCAGGCTGCATCCCTTGACACGAACTATTTGCTAAGAGGTACAGTACCTCCA
>JBBPRD010000530.1:0-12343 GCA_038092855.1 Boletus piedmontensis
CCATGACGCTGTGACATCTGTCTCACTGGCTGTGCAACCTTGTACATCTGGATTTGCTGGTGGGATTTGCTGATGCATGAGGGACCGCGCAAGACTATATACATGCACAACGAGCTCATCTTCTCGCGCGAGTCATCGTCAAATATTACATACCTGTTGTTACGCTGGCCCCTGTGATAGTTTGGAATTGGGGGTGGTGGCCGTAACGTGAGCTGATGCGCGCAATATCATTGGTTTTTTTATCAATTGCATTGACGAAGTTCATCTTGGGAACGACTTAATCCATGTGCAGAACTGCAATAGCCCTACCACAGACAGTGAGTACAACTTGCTGGTGTGATCAAGGAAACTTTTTGCGCTTGCAGAAAGCCCGTTTTCGTTTCTCGCAGGCATCTAGACGTGTGTTACACCCGAGCCAGATCGTTTCCGAGGCAACATGTCATTTAATGGCGATGAGACGTCGGGAGAACCAGGCGGACCCGGCTCTACCAGTCCTACGCAACCGCTGAATGGCGAGGAATCCTTCCACTGATCATTACATGCATCAATGCATCCTCTGTCTTCTCTTCCTATTTGCATCAAGGTAAATCAGACTCAGAGTCAATCACCCACCAACTCGACGTACGTAAGTACAACACATCTGACAGCGGAGCCGTTGCTATGGACAACGCTACAAAGCAGCAGTTATAGTTTGAGAACGCTTGTTGTTGAGGAGATATTGGATACCACGAGCAAGAGTTTCAAGGAGTTTGGGTTTCAGTTCTGCTATTACTCCCATCGAGACATCAACCGACTGACGAGCTCGCCATACGCCGTCGTCGCCCTTTATTGGATTGGACCTGAAATATCTCAGATAGAGTTTGGCCATTCCAGTTATATGGAACCGGGAGCCATCTGGACATCCGAAATGCGCACTACGCCAATCGATACTGACACAGAAATAAACCTTCGAGTTACTTTAAAAGAGTCGCGAAACTTACGCCACGTGTGAATTGACGGTTACTGCGTTATAAGGAGTCGTATAAAGGAACAATTTTCCAGAATTCGCCGTCTCAAGAATCTGGTTGCTTGCCACAGACACCCAATTATAGATGTAATCAGGTTCCCTGCACTGTATGAGCGCATGTCGAAGTGCAGCAGCGATTCCAGCCATATCCGTCGGAACATTAGCAGGAACCTGGTGAATTCAACACTACTCATCAATCAACTCGAAGGATAAGCAATATACACAAACATCTTGTAGCAGATTGCCTGCCACATCCCCATCAACGAAGGAAGCGTTTATGTTACGGAACTGAAAATAGATGAGAATACCAGCATCAAGCATATGAACTGACTTACACTGCTTAGAATCGTGACCTTTTGTACAGGTGTGCTTCTGTTATAATTTAATATAGCCACGAGATAAGCAGTAAGGCAATCTTGTTTCGAGAGATGTGTCTCCTTCTGTCCAGAAAGTGCAGAGCTCAACTTGGCGAGGTCGTGATTATTAAATCGCCATTTCAGATGTTCAACATTTTTGCACGATTCAGCGACTTTTTCTACATGTTCGGCGAAGAGATAAGTGTCGGGCCAAGGCATGCGGGGCCCAAACTCATCCGTAATAGCGCGTGACGGTGTGGGAAATTGATATTTCTTGAAGGTTGGAGCAGGATACTCTAGGGACATGCCTTGATAAAATTGGGAGAGCGTGTGCATGAAACGCAACACCACGATACCATCACCTAGTGTCGATTAAAAGCATGCGAAAAGTGTCTGGATAGGCGACAAACCGAGTGTGTGATGCCAAGAGACACCGATACACGTTTCGTCGTTTTTGAAGAAGGTCAATTTAAGACGCAAAAGGGGGGCACCAACGTTGGCAACGTTAGCACCGACGGGGCCATGGTTTAAAAACGGGGTCAAATCATCCTGGATGACCCAATCACCGTTCAGGAGTGAGTCAGAGCTCACATCGAGCTTGTAATCAATCTCCACAGGAATAGCAGTATTAGTGAGTTCAATCTTGGAGACGTGAGATAGAAGTCCCGCTGATTCCTGCAAATCAACTCACAAACCAACGCCCATCACTCCACCGAAGCTGTCCCGCAGTGTGTGGGTATAGTTGCAGAATTTTGGAGAGAGCTTCGTCAAACTTGGGGACATGTAGTTTTGTCGGTAGGACATAAACGATGAAGACCTGAACTTGGCGTGAGCACTGAAGAAATCATCGGAGGGAATGTATACGTTGTGCAAACAGAGATCATAACCAGGCAATTCCACGTGTGGCTGGGTTGCAAGGGCTGTTGGCAGTTTAGGCGATACAAAGTGCTGGATGAGAGACATGGCTGAGTCTACAAGCTAGAGGTGCGTGTTTATCACACTTCGTGAACCTAATATACCCTGCAAATCTCTTTAAGATATATCAACGGGCGGACTTTACGCGTACTCAACTTCAGGCTCAGGTTAGTGCAGCTCCGCAGAACTCGGTGATTGAGGGTAATTCGGGTTGTGGATGCCCAGAGCGTTGTTGTGAAGAAGCATGTAATACAGTGCATTATCACGGCAGACGAAATGAAAATGTTCCGAACTCGGGTACGGGTGATGATTATTCGGCTCTCCAATCCTGGAATATTAAAATCATGCTAGTCTCGACCCCGGACGTTTTGGTCCTTGCCCCGGCCAGCTTCAGTTCTGAAGACTGAACCGTCTGGAGGGAGGGGGAGATAAGTTGAGACCAAGGGAGTTCATGTGGTGAAGGACAGTTGCAACCGCATTGGTGCCGAGATGCTGTGGTCGCAGGCAAGTATCATAGAGCGAGTTGGAAAGGTTCTTCGTCTGCTGGGATGTTAAAATCGCTGTCATCCAGCTCAGGGTCAGAGTCGACTTGATGAGCAAGGCCGTGGGAATGGACCCACTCGAGGGCAGACCATAGATGTCGTCGTTATCAGAGTCGCCACCGATATGATAGGTCATAGGTCGAGTGTGTTGGGAAGAGCATTGGCCAGCTAACGATGGACAAAGTGTAACTCAGCCCCAAGTATTTTCATAATGGCCTGGACTATTTATACCAACCTAGTGAGGGATGAAGTGTAACTGGGAACTATTAGTAAATTATTATAGGTTAGAAAGGATTATCAGCTCACCTCAGTACTCAGTCTCGAGTATTGTAACACCGAACTCAAGTGTGTCGTGTCGAGGAGACATTGCACAAATGGTTGCGACGCGATTACCTAATCTATCGCTGACGTACCGGTATTCAAGAAGAGTAAGTTACAGCCTGCAGAGAGTGTACACTTACTACTTGTGAAACATTGTACAGCCTGGAAGGCAAATCTGTGCAACCCCCACAGGTCTCTGCACAATCCCAAATCCTGCAGTAGCTCATTGAGAAGGCTGCTTCGCTGATCATGGGGTGTACATTACCCGTACTATTACTAGTATTAATCCCCGCGCCTAAAGTCCACCGAGGTGAGATCAAACCTGTACTTCCTATTTACACTTTCTTAATAAGCCTGTTACATCGTGGTCTTATCCTTTGCTACATGTAATACTGGCACACAGTGACTTAGTATGAAGTGAACCGAGTTTTATTCATTGCTACAATCAGATCGTTTCCGAGGCAACATGACATTTAATGTCGATGAGACGTCGGAAGAACCCAAGCAGATCCGGCTCGACGACGGAGTTTCTATGCACAAGGCTACGAAGCAACAGTTACGGCTTGAGAACGCTCGTGGTTGACAAGGTATTGAATACCACGAGCAAGAGTTTCAAGGAGTTTGGGTTTCAGTTCTGCTATTACTCCCATCGAGACATCAACCGACTGACGAGCTTTCCATACACCGTCGTCTCCTTTTATCGGATTGGACCTGAAATATCTCAGATAGAGCTTGGCCATTCCAGCTATATGGAATCGGGAGCCGTCGGGATATCCGAAATGCACACTACACCAGTCGATACTGACGCAAAAATGAAACCTTAAAGTTGCTTTGAAAGAGCGGGGAAACTTACACCATGTGTGAATTGACGGTGACTGCGTCATTATGGGTCGTATAGAGGAACAATTTTCCAGCATTCGCTGTCTCAAGCATTTGGTTGTTTTCCACGGATACCCAATTATAGATGTAATCGGGTTCCCTGCACTGTTTAAGTGCGCGTCGAAGCGCAGCAGCGATTCCAGCCATATCCGTCGGAACATTAGCAGGAACCTAGCGAATTCAACACTGTTCATCAATCAATTCGAGGGATAAGCAATATACACGAACATCTTGTAACAGATTGCTTGCCACATCCTCATCAACGAAGGAAGCGTTTATGTTACGGAACTGAAAATAGATGAGAATACCAGCATCAAGCAAACGAACTGACTTACACTGCTTAAAATCGTGACCCTTTGTACAGGTGTACTTCTGTTATGATTTAATACTGCCACGAGATAAGCGGTAAGACAATCTTGTTTCGAGAGAGATGTCTCCTTCTGTCCAGAAAGTGCAGAGCGCAGCTCGGCGAGGTCGTGATTATTAAACCGCCATTTCAGATGTTCCACACTTTCACATGATTCGGCAGCCTTTTCTGCATGTTCGGCGAAGAGGCAAGTGTCGGACCAAGGCATGCGGGGCCCAAACTCATCCATAATAGCGCGTGACGGTGTGGGAAATTGATATTTCTTGAAGGTTGGAGCAGGATACTCTGGGGATAAGCCTTGATAAAATTGGGAGAGCGCGTGCATGAAATGCAACGCCACGATACCATCACCTAGCGTTGAGCGATTAAAAACATGCGAATGGGACCTGGATAGGCGGCGAACCGAGTGTGTGATGCCAGGTGACGCCGATACACGTTTCGTTATTAAAGAAGGTCAATTTAAGACGCAAAAGAGGGGCGCCGACGTTGACAACGCTAGCACCGACGGGGCCATGGTTTAAAAACGGGGTCAAATCATCTTGGATGACCCAATCGCCGTTCAGGAGTGAGTCAGAGCTCACGTCGAGCTTGTAATCAACCTCCACAGGAACAGCAGTATTGGTGAGTTCAATCTGGGAGAACCTGTAAGACTGAGGCCCAGCTGATTCCTGCAAATCAACTCACAAACCAACGCCCATCACTCCACCGAAGCTGTCCCGCAGCGTGTGGGTATAGTTGCAGAGCTTTAGAGAGAGCCTCGTCAAACTTGGAGACATGTAGTTCTGTCGGCAGGGCATGAACGATGAAGATCTGAACCTGGGGTGAGCACTGGGGAAATCGTTGGAGAGAATGTATACGTTGTGCAAACAGAGATCATAGCCAGGTAATTCCACATGTGGCTGGGTTGCGAGGGCAGTTGGCAGCTTAGGCGATACAAAGCGCTGGATAAGAGACATAATTGGGTCTACAGGCTAGAGGTGGGTGTTTATCACACTTCGTGAACCTAATATACCCTGCAAATATCTTTAAGATATATCAACGAGCGGACTTTAAGCGTGCTCAACTTCGAGGTCAGTTAGTGCAGCTCCGCAGAGCTCGGTAATTAAGAGTCAGCTGCGTGATTCGGGATGTGGATGCCCACAGCGTTATCGCGAAGAAGCATGTTATTAGTACGGCGCATGATCCGACACAGCACAGATGGAATGTTCCGAACTCGGATACGGGTGATGATTGTTCGGAGCGCTCTCCAATCCTGGAAAGTCAAGACCGCCCCGGGCAGCCTTGGGATCCCAAACCGTCCAGAAGGAGGGGGAGATTGAGACCAGTAAGGGAGTTCACGTGGTAGGGGACAGGTGTAACCATTGCAGCCGCATTGGTGTCAAGACGCTGTCGTAGTGAGTATGAGCGAGTTAAATAGGTTCTTCGTATGCTGAGATGTTAAAATCGTCGTCACATCCACTGCTTCTGGGTCAGAGCCGACACAACGTGACTGATGAACTTGTCAGGGGTTAAAGTCAGCTCTGACTCGGCCCCTTTGACAAAAAGCGGGAACAGTACGGGAATAAAAGCCCGTGCCAGCTTTACCTGTCTGGACCTCGGACACTCCTCGCGAAAAAAAATGGTATTAGCCCGAAAATACAGTAGTGTTCCGTTTCCGTCCAGTGGAGCTTCGGGCACCCCCGTCGTGGTCATACCCTTCTCTCGGCAACCGTCGATAAAATGAAAGTTTCATACCCTGGCAGGAAATTATGTGGAGAAAGTAGATCTGTTATCTCATTTCAAGTAGTTACAAATACAAGTCTTGATGTTGAGCAATCCATGTTACAACCAGCAGCATTCAAACATATCCATCCTTTCCAGGAACAACCCCATAGGCACCACCACCCTTTCCAAACATCTTGCGTAGATCATCTGCTAGTTCGTTTGGTTTTTCAAGCGCCGCGAAGTGTCCTCCAGTGTCATGATCGAATTCAGCTACGATCCGATTACCTCGCCGAATCCAACTGTAAAAAGCAAATAAAAAGAAGGAATTAGGATACCTTGATGGTGTCAAAGGTAAAAGGCACCAGAGGACTTACGCCTTCGGTAGAACAAGCACATCCTTGGGAAAGAGCGAAAATCCCATCGGAATCTTCGGGTACTCGAACGGCATTACAAAAGCCGATTGCCCTTTGAGAAACTCAAAGTAAATCCTCACGGAGGCAGCTGGTCCAGGACGCGAGAACCAGTAGATGGATACCCAGGTGAGAACTACCGCAAGTCAGTATGGCTGAACATGATCTGTACGACGTTACTCACTCTCATCGTCTTCCCAAGGATAGTAGTCCGTAAGGTTGTACAGCTTCTCGTAGAGCCAAGCAAGCAACCCGACGGGACTGTCTGCCAACGAATAACCGAGGGTCTGAGGCTGGGTGGCTTGTTCTGCAAGGTAACCGTTCCCCCGGCTATACCACCATTGTGTACGCGCCAGGCCCGCTTTCTCTTTCGCGTTCCAAGGTGTAACCAAGGATGCGAGGAACGAAAACGGTTCCTTTAAGGCAGACGGGGGTGGACCACTGGGATATTCTTTGGGTGTCATTGCTCATAAACGATGCATATAACTCACGTTGGGAAATTTGTGTGCCAAGCCTTGTGATATTTTCCGCCATATTCGAGAGCCATTCCGCGCGTAATCTGAAAAATAGATGAATGATCTGCAACACGTGATGCCACCGTGCGAGCACATACAAAGTGTCCCCAGTCCCCGCCCTGCGTGACTACAGGAACACGCGATCAGTCTCCTGTCAGAAGAACTTCGATAACGTAAGCTTACCATACTCGTTATATCCCAAGGACAACATCAGCTTATGCGCAACCTATTCATAGAAATGAGCGGCAGTTGAACGCACAATATATAGAAGAATACATACCTCAGCGTACTGTTTGACTGCAAAGCCTTGCTTTCGAGGGGCCTCAGAAAACCCATACCCAGGTAAACTGAGTGCCACTACATGGAAGCTGGGGTGGTCGGGGGAAGAAGCAGTCAATAAAGGCAGTAACTTGCGGGCCTCGTGGAACGTTCCAGGCCCTGGGTGCATCATTTAGAGTCTTCGAGCACAGGGCAGCAATACACACATACATCCATGGCAAAAGAGTAAGGGAATTGCGTTCGTCACCTTGCTCTTCTTGTGCACGTAGTGGATGTTGAGCGTCTCAAAGTTGTCAACGTCAATGTCTCGAGTGTACATGGGTAGCTCGTCGTTCAGCTCCTTCTCGTGCTTACGCCAGTCGTAGCCGTTCTTCCATCGTTCCACTAGTCTCTGGATATCTACAAGAGGCGCACCGTATTTCCAGTCCGCGCCCTCGAGCTCGTCGGGGAACGTAGAGAGTTCGAGTTTTCTGCGAAGCAGATCGAGCTTACTGTCAGGGACAGAGATTGTGAATGGGGCCGCAGTCATTGTGATGGTAAAGCAAGAAGTTAGGCAACTCACCTCGACTGTTAACGATTATACCGCCCAGCAGGAACGTCCCACAATGTACCGGTGATCTCCGGGATGAGTGCCGAGTGTGGGTACCTGTGGGAGACTCAACCGAATCCTTGGCAGCACGTCCGTTTCGACGTCAATATTCTGGTTGGATACCTATCGTAGGGAAAGATGGAGTGGATGGTTTGAGTGTTCACCATCAAATCGTAGCCAGCACATCGCGCTCGAGCCTGATGTGCACCTCGGAGAGACCCATGTATCGTGGCCGTATACCTTTATATACGTAACGGGTTTCCACGCAAAGCGGCGAAGTCGTTGAGAAGCTGATAAGCAACCGTTGAATTCAACCACCGTATCGCCATCAGATGTGGGGAAGTATCCATATCAGGAAATATTTGACTTGGGGAAGGGAGCGAGTGACGCTTCAATTGTGCGATGGTGGGAGGGAATTCAGTCTCGTGAGCTAGCACATGATGAACAAAACGATGTATCAACTGGATGCAGCATCAGGAGAATATGCGGGTACTGCAGCCATCTGTGCGATCTGAACCACCCCTGGCAGTCGCGATATGAGTAGCCACGGGAACACTATCGTGGAGACGGTCTTGCGGCGTACTGGTGATGACTTTTGGTGAACCCTAGTACCTAATATAATACAATGTCATGAGCATCCAATACCGCGCTGGTTTTTTGTGACATGCCACTGGCCCCTTGACTGCCTGACCGAACCTCCCCCCCTCCGGCCTCATGATGGTGGGCTGTCAAACGCAAAAGTTGACTCGTTCGTCTCATTTCCATATACCGATGTGCGAAGTGCTCGGTTGTCCTTCACGACCGCCCGAAGGGTGGACTTGAATTGGGTATTATGTTGGGCATTGTGATCGATAAGGTCATGCTAAAAAAATTTTATGGATCGTGCTTCGCGAGGTCGCCATGAACGAAGCAGTACGAATCCTAGCCTCCCCCGATCATAATACACTTGAACGATCGAGTGCGTAACTGTAGACTTGCCCGATCCTGCAGCGCCGGTGAGGAGCCACACCCGAGGGGCATCCGAGGCGGCATCGCAAATCTCTTGGATGATGACCTCATGAGTCCCTAGAATTGGATGGGTAGGACACCGTCAACACCTACTGCTTGTTCGAATAACCGACGTAGCCCAACAACACTGCCACCTCAAGGCACGGGGTCGGTGGTGGGCGTTATGAGGGCCAGTGACGACTGGCAGAGGTTCCTTTACTTTGTATACCCGGCAATGAAATACCCAAACTCCGTCACCTGCTGAAGCAGAGGCTTGAATATGGCATTTCTATGTGCCTCGACTGCCTTAACGAACATGGTGACATAACACATTTTTCCCACAAGTCGTGGCATGACCCTGTCATCACGATCTTGTTCATTTTCGAGCACCTGAGTGACACAGAACCAGAGGTGAGTACTAGATCGAAAGAATAGCTTACGACGCGGCGTACGGATGAATATTCTGTGTCGCATCCCGACGAAGGGTGTGTCAAAACACCGACTACCAAATGCCTCTGCGATACGAGCTGCACGGTCCTGTTGAAAGCCGCTATCTTATGCAATAGAATGCCCCCACGTATTCTCAAATGCTGTGACTCGGTGGCGACGTTGATCACTCTGGACACTCAATCCACGATGCCAACCGTTTGTGGCGTGGGTGAATTGGTGCTTGGCGTTTGTCTGTGTAGCGATCGTAACCGACGAGGAACGACAGAGGACGTGAGACATGCAGATATCAAGTCCGGTGTGTCATATTGAAGACATGATGGGATCCACTCTCTTTCAGCAGCTGTATACTTGTCGTGACAGGTGCCCGATCACTACAGGCACTGCGGCAAAAGTAGCCGTGCCCTGTCAGCATCTCTGGCGGAGCCGGACGTCGACGCAACCGCTGCGCGAGGTCGGTGCTAGGATGAAGCAACAAGTTAATGAGGTATCTCAAACCTTCTATAGTAAGTGTCAAGGGAGCTCCGGACTCAGATCGCTCGTTGGGTACGGTTTGCAAGGAAGGTACTGGCATCAACCGAAGCAATCGATAAGGGTCCTATCACACAAAGCCTTCGATGGTGCAAACAGAAGGAGATTCAAAGGCATTGTACCAGGCGGGCATACGTGCGCGTGAGGCCTTGAGGTCGAGACGGGCAAAAAGGTACTATCACGGCCACACGCTCTATTCATGTAAGTTTTCGGGGACCCCGGTTAACCATTTTCGACGCACGAATACCCGATGCTAACGGAACTGCTGTCAAGTGTTTTGATCTCATTCGAGGAGGTTTGGCGTTTGATAAGCTTTGACTTTGACTTTGGTTTGGGGACTTGTAGATTCCCTTCTTTGCAAGATACGTCAAAGCACTCCAGCTGATTCAATTGCCTCGCCACCTATGATACTTTCTATGAGGCAGGGAAAGATATAGGACGGTGCAATTAAACAAAAGGATGTACCTGGATTATGTAAAGTGGCGGTAGCTGATTATGAGTAGTGATCAAGTAATCAGAAGATAAGATGTAGGCGCGATACATCGAAGCATTCCCAATTATTTAAGCCTATTGGATCGTCACAAGCGCATTAATGTTCCTGTCGTGGTGATCCATCTCGTTTTCAAATCACGTTGGGATAACTAGTCGTGAACAGGATACGATGCTCAAAAATGCTGAACATGATTTGGAACGGGTACAAAGAATGGACACTGGGGCATGCTTCCTCGGGGCTTGGTGTGAGAACAGAAGTCGGGAATACTGAAAGGACGACTACTATACATGGTCATAGAATGGAAGTTGATATTTGTTGTTGTTCGTATGCTAGTCAATGTAAAAAATGAATAGGATCAATATCTCACCTCAGTCGAGAACTGAGGGAGTCTGAACCTGTTGTAGGATATATTATGTAGAGAAAGATTAAGACGGAGAGTGAACGAGAAATGAGCAAGGACGAAACGTCAAAGTAAAGCGTACGTACGATAAGCTGTGTTGCTGCTCGGACATATCCGTACGGCATAACCAAGCGCCCCCACGCTCTGGTACAACTTGAATGCACTGAGGTGCATGTACGTACGATGCGAAATCGGGGAAAATATCTGGCAGAGTCTAGACTCTCGTAGCCGGTGCTCAACATGACAACTCAGTGTTAGGCTTGTGACAGGCTGAAAGTGAAGCCAGCCCAGCCAATGCCGAAAGCAATGACAGTCCAGTTTTCGGTGAATGAGCATGCAAGTCGGGACTCTCGCGATAATTCATATAGAGAAAATAGATGCGATACCCCATTTCAAGCAAATAAATAGCGTTAATGTTGAGCGATGATCCAACGGTCGGCAGTATTGTCATAGCCTGCGCATCGCGTTCGAATGCACCTGATGAGCACCTCTGAGAGACTCGTATATCGCGTTGGTGTACCTTTAAGTAACCAGCATCCGCGCAAACCGGTGAAATCGTAGCAGGTTCATGACGAGCAAAGCAATCAGCTGTGAGGAAGAGTGTCCATATCAGGAAATGGTGACGTATGGAGGGGTGCTTCGCCTCATCGGATTTTTGCGTCAACGTGGGAGAGGACTCTGAGAGTGTGAGCTAGCGCTCAAGCGCGCCAGTTGCAAGTACAAGGTGACCGTGGTACACCAGGGCACACCCATGGAGATGCGAGTAAGCATATGAAAAGAACAGCGTAGAGAGTTATCGACAGAAGAGATAATCTTATCGACAATTCGTCGAGTGATACCTCGTCAGCTTGTGCCTCCAGGCGTTGCAGAGGTCAGGTGGACGGAGCCGGATGCCGACGCGAGGACGAAGCGACGAGTTGACAATTGCGGAGCTGAATGTAGACGGCTGGGTCATCGGGTACAAAAAAAAAAAAAGTAAGTACCACTGATCAACAGAAAGGCTGTTTTTCCCATAGGGTCGGATAGCACATGGCTTTTGACGGAGCAAGCAGGGAAGCCTTGAGGTGGAGATGGGGAATAGTGCGCTGAGACAGATGGAAGTATCCGGAGAGCGAGGCGAGTAAAGCGCACCTGATCTTATGAAGTGTTCTAAGCCAGTTTTGCTATATTTAATTGGATGTGACACGAAGATGTCCTAATTCGGCGATCACCAGTGCCTTTTGATCTCGATCTGACCACGTGGGGATACAGATCTCGATCGTGAGATGTGAATCTAATTGAAATGAACCTGATTTTTGCTCGCAGCCTTTCCTTTTACTCACACTGTTAGTTCCTCTTCTTTCCACTCTCATCTTCGAACGTCTCCTCCTCGCTATCCTCCTCTTTCTTTTTTTTTTTTTCTTCTTCTTTTCCTACCTTCCACTCTTCACCTCCCTCAAACATGAATGTCTCTGATCTCCTCCAGGACTCGCCCTCTCAGCACCGGAGACGGCCGCCTGCACTCCACCACGAGTCCCCCCCGCCGACCCAATCAACGCCGGCATCTGTCCCCGCCGCCCCCGCGGGCCCCCCATGCCCGCACCCGCGCCCACCCCCCCCCCC
>JBBPRD010000531.1:0-12330 GCA_038092855.1 Boletus piedmontensis
CCACGAATTGTCCGTGGAACACACGACCGACTTGCAGGTGAACGTGTAGGCCCACATGCAAATGAACACCCCGCCGGTACCAAAAGCTGCCATACTGACACTCCGAGCGGGCGGAACGATACGGAGCACCGAGAATACGATGGACATACGGGCGAACCATATCGAGCACGTATAGAAGAGCATACTCAACCAAACGGATAATATGTGAACGCTGCGTGACTCAGCGGGGGTGGCTGAGCACGGAAATCATGAAGTTGAATGAGATAGATTAGTAAAAAGAGAATACTCACGCAAAGCCTCAATGTTTATGTATGGGTTGTCAAGTGGTGCGGTATGTATCCACAACGCCACCAAACAGATAGCATCACAGAGAAGTGCGAGAGCTGCCCAGAAATCATCCCACCAGAGTCGTCGGATATGATATCGGAACCAGAGTCGAAATGAGGTCAGGATCAAAGCTGATGCATGAAAGACGGTAGCCAATACTTGCAAGAGTGCATTTGATTGGTAATTCACATGGTATACGGCCAAATTGACAACTCACTCAGGAGAGTAGACACCGTCTCTGGTGACGGTGATCTGCTGTGAGACATTTTCCCCTAGCTCAGTGAAAGCTTGACCTCTTGAATGGGTTGAGGGAGGGGAATCTGGCTTGAGAGCTGGGTTTTGAGGAAGGTTTTTCTGGCTAACTTGTAGCGACGCATAACCTTAGATAGAAGGGACTTGAGAGAGTTCCTGCAGGGACGGGTCTATGTGGTACAGTACCAAACGCTCGAGAGCGACCCTGCGGTCTGTAGCACAATATCTGTAGAAAGTGGAAAGCCCGAATGGCGCCTTTTGAAGTGGGATGATTATCCAGGAATGGGAGCCTTGGGGGTGGGCCGCGCGACGCAGTGCTGCTTTGCTTCAGGTTAAAAGAAAGGCGTGTGCTGAAAAGGCCACAAGTGAGAAGGTCTCATAATAATATTCTGTTTCGGCTTCCTGGATGGATTGCTGACTTTGGTCTCACCCGCCAAGACAAATTGTTCATCTGCCTTGAAAACAGCACTAAGAATGCCGATAGATCCGCCGGCCAGTTTGGACATGCTGAACATACTTATGGTGCTCGTACCAAATCCTGCCTTATTACCCTTGACTCATCGTGACCCGTTGGGTCGTTCATTCAGATATTCGGTGGGAGTCAGGTCCGTTCTTGAAATGGAAGTTCCCGTGGGTATCTGGACAATGTTGACATCCATGCAGCTCGACAAACCTGAGCTTGGGTTCGAGGTAGGTTGGGAATGGATCCCTTTTGCAATTCATGCGCCAAGGGGATGATATACCTTTTCCAAGTTAAAGGCGATGTCAGACTCTTGTGTGATTTCACACCCAGTCCTATTCCCTGGGGACACAGAAAGGGATAAGTATGTAGCATAGTTCTTCAGATGCGCAATGCCGATATGTAACGTTACCGCTTGACAGCCTGCAAAGGTTACCAGGGTGCGGGTCTCCGCCGATTCTTCAAGTGGGGAGTGTCAACGCCAGCCTGTGTTCGACTGCTGGAGGCAGTGTGACATTATGTCACACGTTGTCACATCGTACTAAGCCAATTCAGAAAGTTATCAGCAAGTACTTGTGCTGCCCAAAAATTACTGCATACTGTATGGACTATGCGATACGGGAGAGTACTATGCGTTATGGGTATGACCCGGGAAATTCAGGGAGTATGGGTTTTAGTGGGTATGTGTTATATATGTGGGGGTCGACAACAGATCCATAGCTGCTGTAAGGCCCGTATCTTTGAGGTTCCTAGTAGACCTGGTGATATCTGATAGACCAAGTGACGAGCCGTATTTGCAACCCGCCGTGGTGAATGAAATTGGTGTCAGTCTTGTCTCTTACCACGAGGACTTTCAGCCAAATCGTCGTCCACGTTCCTCACGATGTCGAGCCCGCCGTCGTCGCAGTCTCTGCACGCTTCCATGCACGCACCAAAGCCTGAGCGCCCAGTGGCCGCCCTACGACCGCCCTCGCTCAACCAGCTTGCTGCACGCATCAACCTCAACTCAACCACATCAGCAATCAGCTCCGCCGCCCGCCCACGTCTCGCTGCCTCCATCCTTCGCACTGGATCACAGACGTCTCTGTCGACTACTTCCACCAACGACTCCATCGCTGTCAATGCACCATCCACTCGCTCAACGTCCCCGGCACTGACGGTCACAACCATCGCCACCCCTCCCAAATCCACCACGCCCACCATCCCGGAAGAGGCCTTACTCGAGACCGAACCTCTCACTCACGAAAAGCTCAACGAGCTGAATCAAGAAACCGGCTCCGTTACGAAGCCTTCCGAGAAGAAGGTCAAAGGGTACAAGAACATCCCAAGCCTCGATGCTATCACTGCCCGCCTGGCCAAGGCAAGATCGCTTAGTATCGACGGATCAGCACGCCCCCCAGAAGCAGAGCTGATCGAGGATCCCAAGACGCCTGGTGCAGTTATGAAGGCGCCGGAGCATCCCCTCCAGTTTACTTGGTATGTGAGCACGCTTGGATCACAGACAACCTTTCCATATCTTTGCCATGTTCATAGGACAATCTACCACGACACCAAAGCCAAGGTTCCCTATGCGCCTGCCAAAGGCACCGGCGAGGAGAGCGCTCCTTTCGCTGCCGTTCCCGAGTCCGAGGATTACGAGGCGGGGCTCACCGTTATTGGTGAATTCGACACCGTCGAATCATTTTGCCGTTATTTCAACTGGCTCAAGCCACCGTCAAAGCTTGAGCGGAACTCGAACTATCATATCTTCAAGTCCGGCATCAAACCTATGTGGGAAGATGCCGCGAATGCCCAGGGTGGAAAATGGGTCCTTACGATGAAGAACAATCCAGCCTTGCTGGATCGGTGTTGGGCTTGGTTGGCCATGGCACTCGTCGGGGAGGAACTCGAGGACGGTGATGAAATTTGCGGGGCAGTCGTGAGCCTGAGAAGCAAGGTGGACCGTATTCAATTATGGACACGGAGCAAAGACGACGTGGAGCGGCTGAATGGGATTGGGAGGAAACTTGTTAAGCTCCTGGATGTCTCCGAGGCTGACAGCATTGGGCTCGAGTTCCAGGTCCGTATCTTGGCTGTCCGTCAGGCACAACCATTGAATACCGCTATCTTTTTCTGGTTACAGTACAATACGGAGGATCGGCCCTTGCCGAACAAGTTCCTGTCCATCCAAGCGATGCCGTCTACATCTTATCGGTCGACATTTGCCGCGTCGGCCAGCCATACCCACAAGGGTTCCATTGGAAACGTTATCAGTCCCACCAGTGAAGCTGGGACACCCGCCAGCACCGTGAACGGTGGCGCCTTTGGAAGTTTTGGGATCGGTAACATTGGTGGGACTGGATGGAGAACTAAACGAACATGAACCATGATGCAGCTGTAGCCTCCGTTGCAAGAAGTTGTGATAAGTTACTGTATGTACTTCGTTTTGCAATACCTCATATCGCATTTCATCAGTCAACTTGGAGGCGATGGGAGCTAAGTTATTTTTGTGTGTTCTCACCAAATTACTCCCACAGGCCCGGCTATCGTGCCAAGTGCCCAATAAAATATATCGAGATTGTCAACCACATCCATGGTAAGTGGGGCCTTTAAACTTTGTTTCTCGAAAATTATGTCACTTGTGTCCAATGCCCAGTACTTAAGTTTGCCCGTGCGAGCGGCGACCCTCAATCCTCAGTGCTGCTACCTCTGTGAAACTAAACAAACCAAAAACTTGACCTCTCGAGCTCAAACTCACTTTTCGATGTCTTTAAAATCTGAAATCGAGCTCCAGTGGGGGCCGGAGATGTGTGGTAAGCTTGACTCGAGTTTCCTTGTATACCACTCCTAGCTGACGGTGAGCATAGGATGGATGGTGTCAGTGATGTAGGTACAATTTTTCTTTCACCTCCTAAGCGTCGGCCAAGTTCAACGATGGTGAACTTGACGGACATGTCTGCGGACGTGAAATAGACTGGCTCGTCGACAATACTGGGTACTAATTGGAATGGAATCGTTAGGTTATTCGGATGTACGCTTGGGCAGTCTATGTTTTATTTTTTGAGTTTTCCTCAAGACTTGAAGTCATTGAAGACTGTGGTGCGTAATTTGGTTCGTATTCATAGGGCCTATTTATAGGTATTGCTAGGTGTCGTTCCTTCTGTATGTGCGCGTTGACGTTGATAACGGATTTTCACTCAGTTTGATGGGAAACTCTAGAGTGGTGGATACTCTCAATACGATCTGCAGTACCAGGGTTCATTGGAAGTTCTTTGCACCGTGCCATGGCACCACTACCCTACGGTGTCCTCCAAAACTCCCTTGGTGTGTCTAGGTTCCATGTATTCGCCGACTCAGAGGGCTGACCGGTTATGGATGGGAACGCTTGTGCAGGGAAATGATGGTACGTAGATGCAGTCGAGTCTTGTCGAGGTCTCAACCAAATGGTCTTACCAGGCAGCCATGTTGACCAGTGTAAGTCCTTGTTATAGTTATATCCGGGGCCACGTCGAGGCTGCGATGCTGACCCGGACATTACAAGTATACTGTAACTCTCGTCGTGCAGTGGTGAGCATCGGCTTCATTTGCACGTGGTTTTCGACATGCTCAGCTCACATAAACAGCTTTTATGCTCATAGAGTTTGGATAAGTGCGTTGGGACACTTTCCTTTCACATGGCTCCTAACTGAAAGGATCGGGATTAGTTAGTGCACGGAATGTAGTCCTGACATTTTTGATCGTGAGCTGCGTCGCTGTACTCATGCAGCATTCATTTTACTGAGAGAGGTGAGTATAGATGGCAACAACATTGACGCAATTCGGTACGTGGTTCCAGTATTGTTGGTACACATGAAGTCGAATATATTTCCCCCACATTTACAGCGCTCGGAGTAGGTCCGTGGCTTCCACGTCTCCTTAAATTGTATGACAGTACTGAGTCGCTCTCCCATTTCAATAGTTTGCACATATGTTGTGTATGCATATTTGTTCCACTGTCTATCCTGATGAGCTGAGACAGTCTACCCAGTCTCGTTACCCGCAACATCGCGATCCTCAATTCTACCCCAGTACGTCTGTTTACGGTTTGCTTATTAGGTCATCGTCTCATCTTATTAGTGGTCCTCATATTCGGCGATTATGGGAGCCATCTGTGACGTCTTGATAACGGGTTCCGTGTTCTTCTACCTTCGAGAAGGACGTCGACAAGTTCGGAGGTATGTCCCGTGTGATACCATTTTCGATGACATAGTGTAGCATAACTAATAGGCCTCTCGTGAACGCCAAGGTCACGGAACTATTTTCGACACTTGACGATCGTATTTATCAACATGGGGCTCCTTACATGGTGAGCGAGTAATGTGTGATGTTCAATGTATCTTACCCCTGACCGTTCCGCCTTACAGTCTCGTTGCGATGGGATGGGCACTGTTGGTACGTCTCGCGTTTACGGTCGCTGTGAGGGCAGGAAGGTAACAGATGTGGGCACAGATCGTCATACCGGGTGGAAGCCACTTTGTTGCAGTGCCGACAACTACAGTATGCAAAGGTGGGTGGAGCCGCCTTATGGATGTCTTGAGCTCAATCAGTGTTGGCTGGACAGCGTATGCTAATTCAATGATGGCGGTGTAAGTCGTTTTAAACATGTTCTCCTCCGAGTCGTTCTGCGCTGATACGTATGTTCGAGACTAGGCTAAATGCCCGGAGATCGGTGCGAGAGCGAGAACAGGAGCTCGTAGTAAATGGTCATAATCTTGCGACTATTGATATCAATTAGATTTTTCGATGTGTGAATCAGGGATTGCCTGGTGTTGGTATATTTGATCAGCCCTGCAGATCTTGGAGATTCGGAGGTGTGATAGACATAAGTAATTATATAAGTTCCATTTGTAGTTGAACTTGAGTCAGGCTGGGACATTCGCGAGTAAGTACCGTAAACGGATTTCCACGGTGGCGCCGCTTCAGGGTTGCCAACGTTCGTGGAACCCAGACGGAGGACCAAACATCGACGAGCGTGAACCATAGCGCAGAAGTGTTGTGGAGAATGGTAATCTCCGCTGCAAGAAGTTGTGATAAGTTGCTGAATGTATGTACTACTTCCTTCAGCAACTTGGACACTTTTCGCCGATTTCATCAAATGACTTGAATCATATTGGAAACAGGTATGTACATAACTTTTGCTCGGTGTTCTCACACAACTACTCCCACATGCCAGTCTGCTGACCTCAAGTGCCAAGTTCCTATGGATACATTCAGTTTTCCGACCCGATCTATAGTAAGTCGGGCTTTTAAATGAATCTTGTTCGCGACAGCTAAGTACATGGTGGTGGGCCCGGTGTGTTTCCCCGTGCGGGCTTATTTCGTGGTGCCACTACCTTTGTGGAACTAAAGTTTGAGCTCGAGAGCTCAAAATCAACTCTTCGATGTCTCTGAATTCTGGGGGCCGGGGATGTGTGGTAAGTTTGAGCCCAAGCTTCGTTGTATACTGCTACTGTAGGCTAAAGATTAGCATAGGGTTCATAGTGTCACTGGTGTAAGTAAAATTTCTCTTCCACCTGCTAAGCGTCAGCCAAGTCGTTTCAACGATGGTGGAGTTGAAGGACATGTCTGCTAACGTGAAACAGTCTGGCTTGTTGACGAGACCAGGTAGGATGGAGCTGACTGGAACCGGAATCGTTAGGTTATTCGGATGTACACTTGGGCAGTCTATGTTTTATTTTTTGAGTTTTCCTCAGGACTTGAAGTCATTGAAGGCCGTGGTGCGTAATTTTGTTTGTATTTGTAGGAGCCATTCTCAATGTAGGTGGCTGCTAGGTGTCGTTCCTTCTGTATGTTCGCGTTGACGTTGGCAATTGATAACAGATTCTCACTCTGTTTGATGATACCCTAGGGTAATGGATACTCTGCATACAAATTTCAATGCCTGGGTTCGTTGGGAGTTCGTTGCACCATGCCATGGGGTGACCACCCGAGCCAGTCCTTCGAGACTCCCATGGTGAGTGTATGTTTGGCGTATTTGTGGACTCGGAAGGCTGACCGATTACAAACTGGAACGCTCTCGTAGGGAGATGATAGTACGTATATGCAGTCGAGTCTTATCGAGGTCTCAACTGAATGGTTATACTATTACCAGGCAGCCATGTTCACCAGTGTAAGTCCTTGGCCCACGTCGAGGCTGCGATGCTGACCCGGACATTAAAAGTATACTGTGACTCTCGTCGTTCAGTGGTGAGCATCGGCTTCATTTGCACGTGGTTTTCGACATGCTCAGCTCACATAAACAGCTTTTATGCTCATAGAGTTTGGATAAGTGCGTTGGGACACTTTCCTTTCACATGGCTCCTAACTGAAAGGATCGGGATTAGTTAGTGCACGGAATGTGGTCCTGATATTTTTGATCGTGAGCTGTGTCGCTCTACTCGTGCAATATTTTACTGAGGAAAGTGGGTATAGATGGCGACAACGTTGACACAATTCGGTACGTGGTTCCATATTGTTGGCACACATGGAGCCGAATATATTCCCCACATTCACAGCGCTCGGAATGGGTTCGTACCTTCCACGTCTCCTTAAATTGTATGACAGTATTGAGTCGCTCTCCCATTTCAATAGTTTGCACATATGTAGTGTATATATATTTGTTCTACCGTTTACCTTGATGAGCTGAGACAATCTGCTCAGTCTGGTTACGCGCAGCGCAATGGTCCTGTATACTACCCCGGTACGGCCGTTTATCGTTCGCTTATCACGTCATCCTCTAATCTCTCTCCTCCGCTCAGTGGTCCCCACGTTCGGCGCGCCTGGGAGCTATCTGTGACGTCTTGATAACGGGGTCCGTGTTTTTTTATCTTCGAGAAGGTCGCCGAGAAGTCCGGAGGTACGTTGTGCATTATTCAGTTTTCCATGGAATTGAGCAGTGTAACGGATGGACCTCTTGTGAATATCAGGTCACGAAACTATCTTCGACACTTGACGGTTGTGTTTATCAACATGGGGCTCTTTACATGGTGAGCGAATAATGACTAGTGTCCGGTGTCCGATGCACCTTATTCTTGACCGTTCTGTGTCACAGTCTCGTTTCAATTGGGTGGTGTCTGTTGGTACTTCTCGCATTCATGATCGTTGTGAGGGTACAAATGTAACGAGCATGGACACAGTTCCTATTACAAGATAGAAAGGACTTCGATGTAGTTGTGACGAACTTTATATGCAAAGGTGAGTGGTTCCGCCTTGTGGAAGTTTTGAGCTCAATCCCTCAATCCGTGTTGGCTGGACAGCGTATGCCAATTCGATGATGGCGGTGTATGTAGTTTTAAACAAATCCTCGTTCTGAGCTGATACGTATGTTCGAGGCTAGGCTAAATGCCCGGAGATCGGTGCGAGAGCGAGAACAGGAGCTCATAATAAATGGCCATGACCTTGCTACCATCGATATCAAGTAGGTTTCGGATCCTCTTTGGATTCGAACACATAGTCTAGGAGTTTCCTTGGCGTTGATGTATCTGACGATGTTTCTTGACTCTTGGAAATTGCCAAGGGGGTCACTTCACGTGAACAAAATGTGTTATGTGGGCATGGGAAATGGGCTGGAAGTTGGAACTGTATATTTGACCTCACGCACCCAATTGATCTCCTAGTCCTAGTGTGACTGTACTTTCTGAATTTTAGATCGAATAAACCTGTCCTTCTGAGTTAATAGCGTGCATCCGTTCAAGACTAGACTGACAATTATTTGCACGAAACTTGGTACGAGACAGAAAATGAGTTCATTATTAATGGTGACAATCCCACTACTATCCATATTAATTAGACTTTGGATTTAGAATGGATGATCTAGTGATCAACCCCGTTCTTGCAATACTTGGAGATCGTTTTGCGAGGGCAAATAATAAAAAAAGAGTGGACAAATCCGGACTCGAACCGGAGACCCCCCGCACTCAGCGCCATGCTAAGCGGATGTGATAACCAGCTACACCATATGCCCGACACAGTCCCCCGGGATTTCCCGGGTTAACAGCGTGTGAACACGTCAATCCGCGCTTGTTCACAGCCACCTGCGTGATCGAACGTCCTCGTCATTTTCAGCATTTCGTCGAAACTGCCAAACGAACCCCAAAAATGGACGGCGAGCGAGAAGCAGAGAACAACGGAGCTGGCACACCAACCCAGCCTGACGTCGCGATGGACGTGGAGCAAGACGAAAGACAACGTCCACAACAGCCGATTGCCATCGAATCGCTCGCCCAGGACGACGACGATGCTACGACCATGTTGACGTTGGCAGCCCCATCGAACCCAGAACCCATAGCGGGCGAGACCTGCATGTCAGCGTCTGGTGCGTCCGATCAGCCATTGGTCACAGTCGAGCAGGACATGGCGATGGACATAACCGAAGGGGAAATGGTAGAGGAACACCCTGGACGAGCCGATCGTATGAGCAGCGAGGCATCCGAACCTCCAATTTCTGCCAAAGAGGAGTCTACGGAGTTAGTATCAGCCGGGGAACTCGCGGAGGTGAAGCGAGATGCCAGCATGCCACCCGTGCCGCCCAACGCGGGACCTGCGCCAACACAATCGCCCATACCCATGGTTCCCGAGTCGTCTGCTCCATCCTCGAATGCAGCCTTGTCCAACGTGCGGCTTCCACCACTTTCCTTCGTCGAGGGTCAGACTCAGGAACGTCAACTCAATGTCACGGATGCGTTGAGCTATCTCGACGCCGTCAAAGTCCAATTCCACGAGCAACCAGAGGTGTACAATCTATTTTTGGATATCATGAAAGACTTCAAGAGTCAACTGTGAGTGTGACCCTTGGCTCCTCGACGGATCAGACGCTCATATTTACTATAGGATAGACACGCCAGGTGTCATCAGACGCGTCTCTCACCTATTTAGTGGCTGCCCGACGCTCATCCAAGGGTTTAACACGTTTCTTCCGGTCGGTTACCGCATAGAGTGCTCTACGGATCCACAGCAATCTACTATGATTACTGTCACTACACCTTCCGGAACGATGCTTCAGTCAACCCGCGATGATCCAACTGGCCCAAGCGGCTCACAAGGCTCTTCATTCCCTCGTCTCGACGCACCGCCTACGGGCTCATCTAATGTCCTTCCGCCAGATCCGAGCGTGTATGGCGTGGGGCTGGACAGTGTATCATTTGAACCCGCCGTGCAATACGTGCAGAAAATTAAACAGCGATGTGACGAAGCAATGTACCGTCGTTTCCTAGAAATACTAGGGAGGTATCATAACATGGCTGATGCTGTCGACGAGGCGAGTTCATTTTGCGCGCATATATACTGTTTATAGACCACTGAATGATGTGTTCTATCAGAGGGAAGTGTCCGCCGAAATCGCTCGGCTGTTCAAAGATGATCCCGATTTGCGTTCTGATTTTCGAATATTCATGCCTGAAAAGAGTCAAGCACTCTTCGATGACATGGAAGATAGCATCCTTGCCGCTCCTACAGAAGCAAGGCGCACGAGATCCAACACACCTTTGGACAGATCGACACGGCGTAGACCCGAAGTCTCACTCGCAGCAGCCGCAGAAGCAGCTACTGTTCCTCAGAAGCGAAAGCGGAAAGTCAACGAACGCGAGCGTGAGAGAGAGTTAGCGCCCAAGACAGCTCCCACTCAGCGTGTACGTCTTCGTCTAGCCTACTTTCTCCTGAGGTGCTGACGCCGAGCAAAGCCCAAACCGGCAACCTTAATTGCCAACGGTACCTCTAATGGCGTGGAACGAGTTCCATCTCCAGGCTTTTCCTCGTTCCATCAGGTGCAACTGCAGCAGGCACAACAACAACAGTTTGCTGCCTCTTCTATCCCCGTCCCTAATCTCGACGAAACGCACTTCTTTGACCGAGTCAAACGAGCAATAAATAACCGCGACACGTTCAATGAATTCTTGCGCCTCGTTAATCTGTTCACTCAAGAGCTGATCGATACGGCCCGCCTCGTCCGCGAGGCACGGAATTTCCTCGGAGATGGCGAGCTCATGCGTCAGTTTCGGGAGATTCTTGGCTGGGATGATAGGAGAGAGAGGGAGCGATGGTTGTTAGAAGAGCAGCAACAACAACAATCGTGGGCGCGTGCACAGGGTCAGAGTGCACCTAAGATGCCTCTGAGACCGGGTCGCATCAATACTGGATTACAGCTTGGCAGCTACAGGCGAATGCCATCTACCGTGTGTATACGTTCTTTATGGGAAAACGGGATCGCTGACCGTCGTGGTTGACGTGCACAGGAAGCCCAAGTGACCTGTTCCGGGCGTGACGAGATGTGTAGGTCGGTCCTGAATGATGAATGGGTCTCTCATCCCACATGGTCCAGCGAAGACTCGGGATTTATCGCCCACAAGAAGAACGTCTACGAAGAAGCCCTGCATCGTTCGGAAGAAGAGCGACATGAGTACGACTTTCACATTGAGGCGATCGTACGCACGATTGGGATGCTCGACCCAATTAACAACAAGATTGCCCAGCTCACCCCTGAAGAGCGCGCCGTGTTCAAGCTCAAGCCCAACTTTGGTGGATCTGGGAAGAGCATACACCAGCGCATCATCAAGAAGATATATGGTCGAGAAGCGGGTTTGGACGTGCTTCAGGCGATGCAGGACACCCCAGCAGTCGCCATTCCCGTCGTACTCATGCGGCTCAGGGAAAAAGAGGAAGAGTGGAAGCGAGCACAAAGGGAATGGAACAAGATTTGGCGCGAAGTCGACGCGCGGAACTACCACAAGTCGCTCGACCACCAAGCCATCAACTTCAAGACAACGGACAAGAAAGCGATCACCGCGCGTGCGTTCCTCTCGCAGGTTGAGGTGGTGCGGGATGAACAAATGGACAAGCGGGCGTCGTACATTGATCCGCTGTTTACGCGCACCCGACCGAGACATCAGTTGGCGTATGACATCGAAGATATGGGCGTGTTGCAAGATGTCATCAAGATGACATTGTCCCTGTTGGATCGGACGCAAGGCCAGATCAACGGCGCAGATCGCAAGCGAGTCGAGGCCTTCCTGAGAAGTTTCATTCCGCTCTTTCTTGTCCTCGATCATGAGGCGTTTAATCGCGCATTCATTGTGCAAGAGGTGGTTGATGGGGAGGGCGGGGACGATGCAAGCAGTGTTGCTGAGGACGTCGAGACGGCGAGTGCGGTGAGCGGGAGCTCATCGCGTACAGGAGGGAGCCGGAATCGCAAGGCGGGTGGCGCCTCCTCTGGCGGTGATTTGAGAAAGAAGCTGTTGAAGAGTGAGCAAGCCAAGTCGACTAGCCGGAAGACGCGTGCCCAAGACGGGACCTCACCTGCT